>APFE031100215.1:54461-82674 GCA_000404065.3 Pinus taeda
TTGGATGCTTCGACATGTATAAAATATGTATTGTAACATTGAAAGGAACATAATGAAAAATCAAGCTGGTAGTCCCGGTTTTGGGATCCAGTGGGAAATCTCTGTGTATACGTGTTTTATGTGTTATGCTCTCGCATTTTTATTTTTCCTGTGATTTAGAATTCGTATGCAGGTAATTTCTGTACGGGGTTAAAACCTACAGAGAATCGATCTATACAAGATGAAGATGTCAAAAGAAGGAATAGCCTCATACTTTATGAGGGTGCCACAAAGAAGAGACCAATTGCAAAAGTTCGGAGAAATTATTTTCGATAAGAAATGATCACAGTTGTGCAATGCACTGCCAGAGGAATGGGGCAACTTCGTATCAAGCATCTATGGAAAGAAGGAAGCTACCACATTCAATGAACTTTGGTCATTATGTAAGATTGTAGAAACCAGGTTGAAGGAAAAAAATGGTGTTGGACCAAGTGAACAAGTTTAAGAATTTTCTGCCATGGCCAAGAGAAAAGGAAAGTTTGGGAAGTTTGGTCCCCAAAAGAAGAAGATCGATATGTCAAAGGTCCAATGCTATAGCTGTCAGGAGCATGGGAATTTCAAGAGATATTTTCCTAAATTCAAGAAGGACAACAAGAAAAGGAAAGAAAGGAATGAAGCTCATCTCACTAAAGAAGTGGAAGAACCTGAGAAGAGGAAATCAAAGAAGGAAGAAGTGAAAGATCTCTACTATGACTGAGATAATCTTCTTCACTTAGTTCTTTTCAGTTTTTAAAAATAACTATCATGGTAGAATGAATTGTGAGTATGATATGATGCATCATTTTAGAAGCATACGATTGAAGCAAGAACACATGACATCACTATAGAAGCTTTAGAGAATAGTCGAAGTAGAATTCTACAAGGATGTAGCAAGGAAGTAGCTCTTGGTAACAACATTGAAAGCGTAAGTAGTATATATGGTTGTAACAAAGTCATCTAGCACATAAAAGAAATCATCATACATCATCTATATGGAGGAGCATTTGCAAGATGAGGATAATCAAGATCCTCCATTGGAATCTTCATTAGAAGGTTCACCTCTACTTGGAAGAAGCAAGTGTCTGGTTGATGGTCTACATTCCACCTTGTGTGGGATCCTTTGTTTAAAAGGATGATGATATGATGACATAGGAGTGCAATATGATTGACGTACTTTCAAGCAAGGAAAGGAAATTGCCAAAGGAAGTCTAGATGACCAAAAGAAAAGAGGTATACACCTTGAACTAGTTCATATATTGATAAGATGAAGTCAACATAAATGTCCTCATATGGAATATGAGGTGGTTGACACGATGAAGGAACTATGTATGAAGTTACTAAGGTTCAATATGTGATGAAAGGAAGAAGGATTCATGGAAAAGTTGCAACTATGGTCACATAAGATAATAAATCAACATCTAATGACTAGAAGGATCTAGTATGGCATCTCCATGTTGAAGGCATGAAGACCTTGATAAAGTATAAAAGGAAGGAGACCCTTGACATTGAAAGTCTTGAATATGTGTTTGCAAATGTGCAGGATGTTGATGTTGCAAGAAACAAATGTTAGGATGAAAGGCCATCATAAAAGGTAACTTTGATTTGATGTTCATTTTTTTGATTTTTGAACATTTGGTTTGGGTTGAAACATGGATACCAAAAGAGAGTTGTAGATGTCATCTACAACTAGCATTCATGTGATTGGATGGAAGATCCTAAAAGAAACATAACTTGGAAGAGGTAGTTGTATGAAGGAAATTCAGATATGGACTAGAAGATCACTTTTCGATGAAAAGAAGGATGACATGACTATTGGTCCATTGAAGGAAAGTGATGGATGACTGATGCCCTACAAAAGATGAAGGCTCCACAATAAAAGAATATGTAGTTCACGACATCGAAAGGAGGAGCCCTACAAGAAGCTGAGAGTACTAAGATCTCCACCAAAGAGCTGAGCGCTGCTATTGGTAACAAGTCCCTAGTTAATATGGAGCTTGGTCAAGTCCCTAGATAAGAGGGCACTTAGATATATTTTTTTTTATAGGAATGTATCTTCCCTAGTTGAGAGGGAGAGATAGACACATCATTCTTGTCTTCATATTGTGAAGAAAGAATGGAGGATTGGGTAAGCGTTCGAGATTGATTCCGATACTCTTTGAGGATGAGGTAGGACATCCAAGATAAGAGTAGTCGAAGAGGAAATTCCTTGAGGATGTGTTATTCCAAGATAGGAATTGTCCTAAAAGGACATATCTTATGAACACCCGGGTGGGTTATGTGCCTTGAGAGACAATGATGATGGTGTGCTAATCATTGGTCTCACCAACATTTTGCTCTAATCTTATGGAGAGATAGAGCTGTTAGTTAAGACATTGCTATGTGACAATGCTGGTTAGTATGATGAATGCTTTGGCATAAGCTAAGGAAGTAGCTAATGAGATGACATACCAATCAAACTCTTTTTATGAGAATTCTTCAGATTGAGAACGTCCAAATACCTTGTATGGATTATGAATACCTCCTTAGTTAAGAGGGAGTGTTGACTAGGTTCGGTCTTCATAATGACATATGTAATCATGATTCTATGTATTTATGGTAAAGAGAAAAATAAATTTATTATTTTTTTTCTTAAGGTATGGGTTTCATGCTCAAGGGAAATTTATTTTTAGGTCAAGCACCTATTGAGTGCTTCTAGGATTTGTCATTTAATCTATAAGTCAATTGAGTCATTTTCATGTATTGTTCCTTAAGGTATAATGCATAGGTCTTAATTCACATCCTGCATTGGATTGCCTCTAAGGACAGATTGGCCATGGATGCCAATTGATTCTCTCTTTCTTTTAGTTTTCCTTTCAGCCATGAATTTTCTGCCTCCAACTGAGCTTTCATTATGGCCTCTTTGTCCCTCAAGCTGCTCAATTCTTTGCCCATCTCCTTAAGCTTTCCACCATGTGACCTATGTCCTCCACTCCCTTGGACTTGGCAATCTGCATCCATCTATGTGTTCTTGCTCTTTCTTTCTCAAGCTCAAAGAATAATGGGATGCAATGTTTTTGTGGAATGACCCTACCCCCTTCAATAAACCTGTAGTAGGAGTCAAGGTTAGGTTGAGGACTAGGTTCCCTTATCTATTTTTGGACTGTTGGTCCCACTACCACATCATCATTCTCCTCACCTCGTAATCAACTCCCACTTTAGGCATCCATAGCTTAACTACTTTCGACCTCATCCTTCTTTTCCTTGACTTGACTGCTGCCACGGGTGGAAGGACTAATTGCTTTGTCCTCGTTGACTGAATGAAGGTGGCCAAGTTAACTTGCCATGTTTCGCTTATAAACCAACTCTTTCACAAATTTTACATCGTTTGATCACATTATGCGAATGAGAGAGTGGAATCGAGATACTTACCTATGGTAATGATACCTTGATGCAGTTTGTTGAAGAAATGAAGTCTTCGCTGTGTGTTGGCTGCATGTGCTTTTCTCCCTTTTTTGATTGTCCTTTGATGATTTTATTTGATGGGTAGGTACTTGGTGTTGATGATGATGATGATGATGTTGCTGCTAAGATATGGAGGAGCTTCTTATACCTTTGGATCTCCATGTTTGAAATTGATTGCAATCTGTGATTTTTGTTTTGTGGGATAGGTTGCTACAGGATTTCCTACAGGATGTCCTATAGTTGTTTCTCCCTCAAATTTTTTTATCATTTTCTACTACTGTGACCTGAGGATGATTGGCATGAGCAAAGAAGGGGTCTAGGTATTTGTGCATGAGGAAAAATAACCTTTAGGTGTTGTCCCGTTGCTCTCTGTCTTCATCCTCTTTCCTCAGTGTTTTTTTTTCCTTGAAAACTGTAATTTTTTGAAAACTAACTTTTGTGATGAATGCATGGGTGATCATGGTGGAGAGAGGTATGGTGATGAGATGGTAAACTAAGGATTTATTTTTTTGACATGGGTAGGTCATTCCCTTGCTCTAGGGTTACTTCTTTTAGGATTCCCAATCCACTGTAAATCCTACAGGATCATCTTGTAGGTTTTCAGGGAATCTTGTAAGTTTACAAGGAATCCTATAGAAAACACAAAACCCTTGCAAACTGAGGCAAATGGGTGGAAAAAGGGAAGGAATGATGGAATGATGAAGGATAATGAATGGACAAGTCCCTTTTGAATCTCCATTGTTGCTCCGATCTTCCTCCTGCTGACCTGCAAAACCATTAACAAGTAAAGGAATAACCTTTGCATCTATGGTTCTAATTTGCACTGAACCATTATCATAACATTTCTCTATGACATAAGGCCCTAACCATCTAGTCCTTAACTTGCCCTTAAAGTCTTTATATCTGGAATCATATAACAAAGCCCAATCACCTTCTTGAAATTTCTTGTCCTTGACGTTCTTGTCATGCCAGATCTTCCTCTGAATTTGAATTACTTCTGCGTGTAGGAGGGACTGCATTCTGAACCCATATAACCCATTCAACTGGAGCAATCTCTCTTTTTTTGCACTGCTGAGATCTAGATCTAGTTGGGATGCAATCCTCAATATATTGTACTCAAATTCAATGGACGACAGGGCCTTCTTCCCATAGACCAACTCATAGGGTGTGAATCTAGTGGTGGTGTTCCAGGTGGTATTGTAGGCCTAGGTGGCCTCAACTAATCTATCTGCCCAATATTTTTTGCTACTGCTAACCACTTTGGTCATAATTCCCTCTAGCGCTTTGTTGGTCACCTCCACTTTCCCATTAGCTTGTGGGTGATAGGGAGTGGGGGTTCTATGCTCGACCTTGTGCTGGATTAACAAGTCTCCAATCATGTTGGATGTAAACTGGTTGCCTCGATCAGTGATCAGTTCTCTAGGGTACCCAAACTTGTAAAAGATATTTTCCCTTAAGAACTCAGCCACCTTTTCCTCTATTGCTGCCTTTATTGCCTTGGTTTCAACCCACTTAGTTAGATAGTCAGTGCACACAATGATGTACTGCTTTTTCTTAGAAGGAGGATCGATAGGTCCAATGAAATCCTTGCCCCACTTGTCAAATGGCTCGAAAGTCACTTGAGGTTGTAGAGGCATTTCATCCCTTGGAGTAGGCTTTCCCATCCTTTGGCACCGAACACACTGACTAGTATATCTTCTCACATCCTGATGAAGAGTGGGCCAATAATAACCAACTTGTAACACTTTGAATGTTGTCCTTTTTGCTGCAAAGTGACCTCCACAAGACCCATCATGATAGGTTAGAAGGATGTCAAAGATTTCCTCCTCCCTGATACATCTTGTTAGAATTCGATCCGGGCCTAGTTTGAAGAGGTTGCGCCCAATCCAAGTGAATGGGGTGCTCTTCCTCACAATCTTGATTTTCTCTTTGGAGGAAAAATTAGCTGGGAACTGTGCAGATACCAAATAGTTTGCTATGTCAGCAAACCATGGAGAGAGAACTGAAATGGCGAATAAGTGTTCATTCCGTAACTGATCATCAACCATTCCTTCCTCACTTGCAGGCAAAGTTAATTTGGACAAAAAAATCTCCAACAACATTTTCCTTGCCAGGTTTATCAACAATAGTTAGATCAAACTGTTGTAATAAAAGTAACCATCTAATAATTCGGGCATTCACATTAGGTTTATTCATTAAATATTTAATTGCAACATGGTCAATATGTACAAATGTTTGATAACCTGTAATGTAATGCCTAAATTTTTTCAATGAATGCACAACAACCAAGAGCTCCTTTTCAGTCATCGTGTAGTTCAGTTTGGACTTTGACAGATTCTTATTAATAAAGTAAATGGCATAAGGCAATTTTTCATCTATCTGGCCTAGAGCTTCTCCTATGGATTTGTGTGAGACATCAACATGTATATGGAAAGGAAGGGCCCAATTTGGGCCTTGGAGAATCAATGCAGTGGTTAACTTGTCCTTCAGGGTGTCTAGGGCCTCTTGATAGCTTTTTGACCATACAAACTCAGAGTATTTGGGCAAAAACCCAAATAAAGGAGAAGCTAATTGGCTGAAGTCTTTTATGAACCTTCGATAGTATCCAAAAAAACCTAGAAAACTTCTGACATCTCTCTGCTTTTAGGGAGGTGGGACCCTTTGGATGATAACTATTTTGTTTGGGTCCACCTGCAGTCCTTGGTGGGATATTGAATGACCTAGCACAATCTCTGCAATCATCAAGAACTCACATTTTTCAGGGTGAAGAGACAAGTTCATTTCGATGCATTTGTTTAGAACCTTACCTAAGTTGGATAGAGCCTCCTGGAAATCACACCCATAAGGTGTAAAATCATCCATATAAATCTTTACTGCATCATAGACTATCTCGGCAAAGATACTAAGGACTGCTCTCTGGAAAGTGGTAGGATCATTGCATATGCCAAAAAGAAGGACCCTATAGGTGAAAGTCCCCAAGGACAAGTGAAGGTGGTTTTATCCTGGTCTTCTGGGCTGATTTGGATTTGATCGTACCCGCTGAATCCATATAGGAAAGAGAAAAACTTTTTCCCTACTAGGCCATCTAGCACTTGGTCGATGAAAGGTAGAGGTAAATGGTCCTTCTTTGTGGCTTTGTTTAGCTCTCTATAATCAACATGAATCCTCCACGTACTGTTTTTATTTGGAACCAACACCAAAGGAGAGACCCACTCATTGTCTGAGATAGACTAAACGAATCCTACATCTAGCAGCTTTTGCAGTTCTTCTTTGACTATATCCTTGAGAGTTGGATTCATCCTCCTTTGGGGTTGTCAGATTGGTTTGCATCCTTTTCTAATATAAATGTGGCGAGTACACATCGAGGGGTGCACTCCCTTCATTACTTTGTAACTCCAAGCAAAGACATCCAGCTGTTCCTTTAGCACGTTGAACAACTTTTCTTCTTGGTGAACAAAAAGGGATGGGTTGACTTTCAAAGTTATCTCAGGGCCGAATTCTATGGTTTTGACACGATTAGGGTTGGAATCAACTAAGAAGAGATCAATCTGATGGTTGTTCTGGGTTTTCTTTACTACTTCTTTTAAGGATAGTGTATTGGGAGTTGGACTTTGGAGCATGTGTTCAATCAAATCATCTTCATCTGATTGTCCTCCTCCCATGGTTGTTTCTAAGGTATAGAGTTGGGTGGAATAAACTTCATCTTCTTCCTCCTCCTCTAGCCATAAAGGTAAATCATGCTCCAGAGATGGCTCGGCAGGAGGGTATATGACTAACTGCTTGGACATATGCCCATTTTTTATAGTCTTATTTCCAGCCCTGTAGCTAATGTAGGCATCGACGGTGGCTAACCAGGGCCTCCCAAGGATGAGAGGGTAACCAGTAAGCTCGACCTTAGGCTGGAGAACTAGGAAATCTGTAGGGTATTCCCAAGAGTCAATGGAGACCATCGCATCCTCCAGAATCCCCTTAGGGGTTACTGTGGAGCGGTCTGCAAGTTGTAGGACTGTTGTGGTCTTTGTCAATGAACCCTAGAGGTTGAGCTTGAGAATGGTGTCCTTGGTCATCACATTAATGGAAGCCCCAAGATCAATGAAAAGTGTGTGGGACAACGGTGCCATTGATGTGAATATATATTACAGGGCTTCTAGGGTCCAAATACTTTGGACAGATTACCTGCCCCAGCGTTAAGTCAGACACCTGTCCAATGACATTAATGGTAGGGACATCTCTTTGCCTCCCTAGATGCTTGAAGCATTTCTTCTTAATCAACTTGTTGTAAAGAGGTACATCTTTTATAACTTGCAGAAGTGGAATTTTGACACAGATTTTTCAGTTCTCCCAGAAGTTCAGTCTCATCTGGGGTAGGCTAGAGTGGTTGGGTTAATCTCTCAAGAAAGGGTGGTGGATTTACTTTAGGCATGATTTCCTCTCTTTCTTTATCAACCTCCCTAGGTGGAGGTAGAGGCTGGTTTTCCTGGAGTACTCTCCTAGGTCTCAGGTTGATTTCTTGAATCTCCACAACATAAGAAGGATAAGATATCTCTCCACTATATACTTGTTGTGCCTGTCTGTTGTTTGGGTTCGGATTTTGCTGTGTAGGCATCTGGGGTTGTTTAGGTGGAGCAAGGTGTAAAATCTATGGTTGAGCAGGTGGTGAAGGCAATAAAGCTGGAGCATTGTTGTATGGGGGCCTCCACACCTGGGGTGGTGCATTGCACTGAGGATGTTGCGGAGCATATGGTTGAAGTGGCTGGCTGGTTGGCTGGGAATGATACTGAGGTGCAAAGGACCAAGGAGGAGGTGTAGACTAGGAAGGATGAGCAGGTGTCCCCCATGAGGGAATGGATGTGGTCTGGTTGGGGTTGTAATATGTATGGGATGACCCTTGCATGCCTTGCTGGTATGGCCGAGGCCCATGAGGTCCCCTTTGGTTTATGTAGCAAAGCTGTTCGGTCACCCCTTCAGGTCCTTGATATACAAATTTTAGTCCAGGTAGAGAAGGGAATTTTTATGTGGAGTGGTTTTCTTCACAGACTGAGCAGATTTCAATCAAATTCGATGGACATTCATTCTTAGGGTGCCTCCTTGTGCATCTAGGGAAGAAATGGTTAAGGCTCTCTCTGCTTTCTCTTGTTTTCTCTTAATGTGCATAGTGTCCATCTGTAGGGCAAGGGTTTGCAGCATCACACTCTTGAAATCCTCCAACATGTTTCCAATTTCACCCTTGATGGATGTATTGGAAGAGGGTGGACTGACCATTGCTTGACTACCCCTACCTTTTTTCCTAGCTGCCCTAGAATGGTTTCTAAATACAATCTTGATGTCCTCATAGGGTAACTGGTAGATGTCCACTCCTGCTAACAAGTTTAAGGTATCCAAAATATCTTCCCTTACCCCTCTAAGCAGGACTAGCTTCAGTGACTCAAGGTCAAGTGTGCACCTGGGACTTTTGTAGCTAAGCTGGAATCTTTCTTCATAATCCTCTAGGGATTCATCATGCCATAAGGTCATCCTGAAAATTTTCTCTTTAGTGTCTCTAGACCTGTAGTAGTCTCGATACTTGTTGTTGAAGGCTTGTTGCATCTGAGCCCAAGTTGTGATGCTATCCCTAGGTAAAACCATGAACCAGCGCAAAGATGCATCCCTGAGAGTGGATGGGAATAGTTTCAACTTCTGCTCATCATTGGTGTAGTCATAGGTTCTGCATATGACAGTAAACTCAAACATGAAAGTTTCTGGATCTTCTGAGGTCAGGCCATGTAAATGACGAAGGGCAAAGGGGCTTATATTCTTCATCTTAGTATCCCCATTGGTTTCCCTGATGGGGAAGGCACCCTCAACTCTTTCTCTATTTCCTCTTTCATTTATATTTTTAGCCATTGGGTTAGTAGGAATGGGTTCTTCTTCTTCTTCTTCCCCTGTAGGCTCTTCAAATATATCTGGTTGCTCACCTAAGGGTTCCTCCAATTCACAACCACTGAAGAAGAGGGAAGGTTGGATGTTTGAAGCCGTGGGGGTATTTGGAAAAAATTTCCCTAAGTTATCCCTATTCCTACAAGGCATGAAAGAAGTGTTTTTGTTTTTGTTTTGTGTTTTATCAAACTTTGAAAATTATTGCAGAATTGAAATTGCAGATTGAATGAAAAATAACTGATTGAATGAAAACTAACTACTTGAATGAAACCTTACTTGCAGAATGGAAAGGAAAGAAAAGAATGAAGAATGGAAAAGAAAGCAAACTAAATTACTCTTGCAGAAATGAAACTAATAGAAAAATATTAGAAACAAGAAATGGAAGAAAGAAAGAAGTAATCACATAGTACTGAGACACCTCCCAATCAACGATGCCAAAAAGTGATGAGCACCAGTATTGCAGCAAGAATGCTGCAACTCCTGGGGCTATCAACTTTACTTTATCAGCCCGAGGTTCGTACAAATTTAGAGGTGATAGTGCTGTATACACAAGTAAAAGTGATGGGTCTGCTCTTTGTCACTGCTCAGCTGGCGATAAACCACTAGGGCTTTTCAAGCCAGACTTCTATGGATTCAAAAGAAGCTTGATTACTCATGAGAGAAAGAGAAATCTACTCTAAGAGAAAGCTTGTCTACTACAGTAAGGAAGAAGACTGAAGTAAAATGCTAGAAACACACCATTTTCTAAGTAACATGCATGCAATCCTACTATCCTAAGCATATAAATTCAAAACATCAAACGTTCTACCACTGTGCATGTAACTGACTAAAATAAATCTGTTTTTGTTTTTGTTTTTTGTTTTTTGTTTTATTATTATTATTATTATTATTATGGAAAAGTGTGAAAGCTAATCTCTTTTGGTGATGTGGCAAGTGGCTTAGGGATGCTGATGAATGGTTAGAAGGTTCGGGAGACTAGTAGGTGACCTTTTCTATCTTCTTAGAGGCTTCTCCCTCAATTTGGCCTCAAAATAGGCCACTACAGGAAAACCTACAGGATGTCTTAAAAACGTACAGGATTCCCTATATTCCTACAAGATCCAGTCGAGAGAAAAATAGTGGGTGTTGAAGGTGATGGAAGGCTTAGCGAAGGTGGTTGGTGGATGGAATGAGGCAAGGAAATACCTAGGATCACTCCAAAACTCAAAACCAAAGTTGGAAGATGGCTGGATTTGCTCAACAAGTTTGGAGAAGTTTCCTTGTGAAATGATGAAATTGGCGAGGGTTTTAGTGCAAGCAAGGAATGATCATGGATGGATGAAGTTGGAAGGAGGTTGCTGACTATGAGATCTCTCTGTACTCCTGAAACACCTGCACTGCATCAAACATTGATATTTATTAAAAAATCATGTAAACAAGGAGAATTTCAATGATCTAGGAAAACAAAATTTCATGAGCTAGATGTCTACTTCATGCATGAAGAAAACATGCAGAATAAGATGGAATCATTGATGAAATATAATGTAAGACTGAAGATGGAAGAAATTATAACTAAATCCTACTCTTGCAAACTGATCAAATGCTGGCCTAAGTACAAAAAACCCTAAATTCCATGAGAAACTAGAATTTGGGGCTGCATAGGACTTCTTTCCTCAAATCATGACCCCTGAAGGAAGAAGTGAGGCCAAAAAACTTATTGACAACTTTTTGATGTTCCTTTATCTCTTCTAAACTACTGCTGAAGTAAAGCATAAATGGAAGCAAACTAATAAGAAACTAATCAAATCTACACTACTTGCAATGAAATAATCCTAAAGACATTTCAATCATTGAGCTATGAAATCAATCTAAGCATACAAATACAAGAAGAGGAGACTTTGCTGCTAGGGTTGGGACCTAACCCAAGAGCTTCATCCCTCTGAGTTAACTCAGTGCTGGATCAAGGAAATGCTCATTCTCATTATCAAAACAAAAAATTACATAGCAATGTCTTCCACAAGTCTTGAACTTGAAAATGACTAGTGTTTTTACAACAAAAATTCGAATCCTAATGAGGCTCTAGGCCTATTTATTTATAAAACTGAAGTCTCCAATGACTTCCTTAAATCTAGGGAGGCTCGACTCCCAAACTCAAGATAAACTAACTCTTTCACTGTCACTTGCTTAGCTGCCTTTTGATCTCCATGACTTGGCTGCTTGTACTCCGAGCTAGTGTGATTGATGGAGGAATATTCGAATGGGGGGGGGAGTAAATGAGGAGGATTTACCTTCTACAATCTCTCTTCCTTGTCTCATTCGAGTTTCAACCCTTAATCTAGCCAAAATTCCCTGATTTTCTCTCACAAACCTGCATTCAATGCACATTATTCCACTAGGCAAAATATCTCACTTTGACTCATCTCATTAAACAAAATATAATCAAAATATGGAATAGATTGTGAGAAGAGTTGACTTGACTAAGATAAGAGGTGAAGTTAGGTCCATATAGTTACCCAATGATGAGGCTTATCACTTGTATTGGGAATTAATTCAATAAGAAAGAGGCCAGGGTAATTATCCAATCCATTTCTTCATATTTTACCTGGGCCCTACTCAAACAAGCTCCGACCGAGGGAAGATCCCTTTGATACATTTCTTTTCTTGCTTGTCTCTTAGATTTTCTAGGAGTGTGTTGTTTGGTTGAGCCTAGTTGGTATTAGGTGTTTCTTTGTTTTATTTTAGTACATATTTTGTTTCCACTGTGGCTGAGTATAGTCCATGTCATTCTTGTCATCTCTAGGGCTTTTCACCTGAGGAGGAGGGTCCACCCATTCATAGACATAGGATTAACCTCGCTACCGACTTAAACTTACCTACCTCAAGGTCCACTTTCCTTGGTTCTCAAGGGATCAAACCCAGAGTTTGAAAAGTGATTGATGAAAGTCTTCCACCTTTTTCTCATTCCCCCATGACCCATATTCTGTCACCCATATTTCTAGGTGGAGATGTAGATTTGACTTGATTTTTTAGGAAAATGATCCGAATTTAAATAGGAATGCAACAAATTATAGATATAACAAGAAATATAGAGATGCAGCAGAAATAACACTTCATTTCATTAATATCAGATAATGAAATATGCTTACAAACAAAATGGAAATAAGACTACCTTGGGTGATTGTAGCTTATCTCTAAGAAGATATGTGGTCGCTACATGCCTCTGGACTGTGTTAAAATGAGGCTTGAGGGCCTATTTATTATTGAGAAACAATGGAAAACCCAAAAAACCTAAACACCTAACCCTAGGAGATGAAACATCAAACTATGTGCCCCGTTGGGGTAAATTGATACATCAACTTCTCGGGGTTGTAACTTTGGCATACGATCTTTGTTTCATGCACATGATACCTCGTTAGAAAGATCTATTGGAGGAATACAACTGTTGACATCAAATATCAAGTTAAAAATTACTATTATCCACTGATTTTTTTCAAAAGAAACATCATTTAGAGCCTCAAAACAACTCCCGAAATTTAGGACTCAAAAAACTATGAAAATTAGTAAACTGTGATACAATTAAGGAAACTGAAAAACTGACAGAAACAATGGTGGTGGTCCAAGTGGAATTGGCGGTTGGCAACCAATATCCACCTGAATCATTCCTGCCCCCTTAGGAAGAAATTGTCCCCATTGCGTTGAATTCCTCCATGAGATGAGGAAAATTTTGCTGAACTTGGTCCTTAGTGAGCCACTTGCCCTGGTGAAGGAGTTGGCTTGCTTTGACAACTCGATATAGTTGGATCCTTTGCTTTCAGGTGTTATTGATATGTGTGTCAATGATCTGATCAATTGTAGCTTGTTCCATGCAGTCTAGATTTATCTCTGTAGGTGTGAGTTGTTCAGCAATGTTTGATGTGTCCAACAATGGTGGGAAGTATGGTCGAAGACGATTGACATTGAACACTAGGTGTAGATCAAGGAATGGGGGAGAGATGAGCTCAAATGCATTGTCTCCCATAACCTTGGTAATGGTGTAAGGACCATATTAGAGTGGTTTGAGTTTCTGATAGGCTCTAGTAAGGTGTCTTTTTTGCAAATGCAACCAGACTTTGTCGCCCACCTAAAACTTGTGTGGCACCTGATGTTGATCATGTCGCTGCTTGTACTTGGAATTTGATTTATCCAGAATGTCATGGACCTATTGGTGGACGTGTTGGATGCATTCAATAAATCTGGTCACTTTATTAGCCTCAGACAGTACATGTGTGGATTTGGTCTGCGTAGTCACATGAGGCATGGCAACGTCAATCAGACACAATGGTTGAAATCTGAGACCCACTTGAAAGGGACTGCGACCAATGAAGCTATGGAGAGCTCTATTATAACTGTGCTGCACATATAGAAGACCCTCATCCCACGTTTGAGGATGCTTGGAGTTGTACATGTAGAATATATACACTATCATCCTATTGACGACCTCCGTTAGTCCATCAGTTTGAGGATGGAAGGAAGTCGATTTTGTGAGCTTGTTGTCCAATCGTGTCCAGAGGCTTGACTAAAATGTGCTCAGGAACCTGCTATCCGAATCTGATATAATGGTCTACGGGATCCTATAATGTACCCATACTCATTCAAAGAAGAGTTTGGAAGTGTCCTCTACTGTGATACTCTTCTTGCAAGCCACCAATATAGCCATCTTAGAAAATCTGTCCACGACCACAAATATACAGTCATTACCATGCTTAGAAGAAGGCTTGACATATAGTCCATGGAGATAGATTCCCATGGCTGGCTGGGAGTAGGAAGAGGAGTGTACAGGCCTTGCTTCTTGATGGTTGGCTTGGCGATGGTGTAGGCAATGTAAGATCTGATATATTTCACAACATCTAGTCAGAGTTTGGGCCAATAAAAGTACTTTTGTAATACAACCACAATTTTCTCCACACCAAAGTGCTCTGCTACTCGACTGTAGTGCACCTCCCAAATAAGATTGGCACGCTCGCTTGAAGGAACACAAATGTGGCCCAGGTAGCATAATAATGCATCCTGGAGGTTGAAATCAGGAACTTGCTTTCCATCTACTAACATCTGGTAGGTGGAGGCGAACTATGGATCAATTTTGTATAGTTGTAGCCATCCAGAGGTCTCGTGACCACAAGAGTTGAGAAAAGTAGTCAGTGCTACAACTGGGGGCCGGTTGAGGTAGTCTCTAACATAATTGGTGCTGCCCTTTTTGTATTTTATTTTCAAGTGAAATTGTTATAGATATGTAGACCATTTTTGATGGTAATCGTTTTGCAACTTCCCTTGTGCCTGTATAAACTGAAGAGGTCAGTGATCGGTGTGGATGACAGTATCCTTACCCAGAATGTAGTGCTTCCACCGTTGGCAAACCTGCATGATGGAATACATATCTTTATCATAGGTGGGGTACTTCCAAATTTTATAGGAAAGTGTCTCACTATTATAGGCCACTGGATGCCCATGTTCGGTGAGGACTGCACCAATAGCATCGTATGAGGCGTCTGTCTTGATTTAAAATGGTTGCTGCAGGTCTAATAGTGTGAGTACTGGTGTAGAGCAAAGGCTGTGCTTTAACTCAACGAACACCTTCTGTTGGGACTCGGACCAAGAGAAATTTTCTTTCACCCTACTTTTAGTAATATGAATCAATGACCAAGTGATATGGGAGAATCCTGACATGAACCTCCGATAAAAATTTGCAAGACCTAAAAAGCCGCAAAGATCTGTTAGAGTGGTCAGGGCTAGCCAATATCGAATGACTTTGATCTTTTTTGGGTCCACATGCATGCCATTCTCATCTATGATGTAACCCAAGTATTGGACTTGGCTCATGCCAAAGGTGCATTTAACCAAGTTGGCACATAGTTTGTGCTGCTGAAGGGTTTGAAGGACCCGCTGAATGTGTTGCAAGTGTTCTTCCCAACTCTTGCTGAAGATGACGATGTTGTCAAGATAAACCACCATAAATGATTTGGTGAAGGTCCGTAAGATGTCATCCATTAGCCTCGTAAAAGTGGCATGGGCATTTGTCAACCCGAAGGGAATAACCAACCATTCAAAAAGGCCTTTCTTGGATTTAAAGGAGGTCTTCCATACATCCATGGGCTCGATTGGAACCTGGTGATAATCAGACTTTAGATCGATCTTGCTGAAATACTTGGCCTCCTTGAGTTGGTCGAGCAAGTCACCAAGCCATGGGATTGGATACCTGTTTCTGACAGTGATTTTGTTTAGTGCCCGATAATTGATGCAGAGGCTCCAAGTCCCATCTTTCTTTTGTACAAGTATAATAGGGCTCCCACAAGGTGAGGAACTTGGTCGGATGTTCCCTTTTTACAACAACTCTTGGATTTTCCGTTTGATCTCTTCTTTTTATAGAATGGAGTGATGACATATCAGCCCATTGGGTAGCGATGCTCCTGGAGTCAGATTGATTGTATGCTTGACTTGACAATGCAAGCATACCCCTGCGGGTGATGAGAAGATGTCCCTATATTCTTCCATGACCGCATCCACCTGCTTCTGCTGCTTGGAGGAACCCCTACCAGGGGACATGGATGTGGCTACAACCTTCCCCTTACTTTGAGAGCGAATCAGAAAGAAAGAAAATTTTCCAGTCTGGCAGATGACCTTACTACATTTCTTAGCAAAGATCAAAGAGATGGCGATAGGTGGGGCTACCTCTGGTATCCTGGATAACTTAGTACCCAAAGAAATAATAACAGAGCGGGGTCTAGACTCATATAAAACATGCCACTTCCATAAGTATGGTTGACCTAATAATACATCACACACTTCAAGAGGAGCAACATCACACATTACCTCATCCGTTAAGGGCTTGATGCTGTAGGGAAGGTGGCACTATTGGTTGACGCAGAGATCACATCCGTGGTGAAGCCACCTGATGGTGTATGACTATGGATGTGTTGTAGTAGGTAGGCTCAGGAGTTTCATGAACTCTACTGAAATGAGGTTCTTTTGGCTCCCGCTGTCGACAATGAATTGCAACAGAGAACCCTTCACCCACATTTGTGAGTGGAATATGCATTCCCCCTCTTATGGATCTTCATGCTCGATCTTTTGGATCTTGGTGGTTTCCACAGTGGTGCTTGGTTCCACATCAATGATCTACTTCCCTTTGTCATTCCCTTGTCGGGTTTTGACTCAAAGTCGGAACATGAGTTGGACTCAGAAGCCTTCAACTCGGCCACCAACGACTGCTTGGCCCGATACTCACTTGTGTTATGAGTGGAGATCTTATGAAACTCACACCACTTTCCTGTGTCCTTTGTCTTCGTGGTATTGTTCTTTGCTTGTGGCTTCAGTGGGTTTTCCTGGGTCGTCTCGCCTTGAATCTACCCTTTGCTCTGTGGTTTGGGGGCGCCTTTCCCTTGCTTCAGATTTGCGGATCCAAAGTCTTGCTATTTCTATTTAAACTTTTTCTTGATCTTGGTAACGTATTGGTATGCCATGCTGAGTGAGGAGATATCCAGGAACTCCGTCTCATCTTGGATGTACTTGTGTAGGTAGCCACAGTACTTGAGTACCAAATTCTTCTCAGAATCTCTGATACCCAACTTCGTGCGAAGGGTATGAATTTTTTTTTCAAACTCCAACACGCCTTGGTCCCTTCCCTGTTGCAGCACAATCTACTTTATGTATTTATCCTCATAGCTCTCCACAAGGTAGTACTACTCCTTGATGGTGTCCTAGAACGAATCCCAAGTGGGTGCAACAGAAAATAGTGAGGGCGTACTTTCACCCTTCTTATCACATTAGGTTTCCCACCAATCCTTGACGTGGGGGGTGGCTTTGAGTAGAGAAAAATAATATTTTCCTGACTGGAAAAATCATGAACATAAAAATATCCTTCTAGTAGATTTAACCATTTATCTACAACGTTCGCATCTATTTGACCCTCAAATATGGGAATGTCAAAATTAACTTGTACCTTAAAGGGTGTGGCACTTCCAGAGTAGCTGCTGGAAGTAGATGCATTGCCCTTGGGTAGCCGCCGAAGGATTTGGGCGAAGTTGTCCATGATCGTGTTCCTCTGTCGCTCAAGAGCTTCTTCGAGCAGATTTTGAAAGGATCTCTTGTCCCCTCATCTTTCTTTTCTTTCGCCATGGGAGGCCATCGGGATTTGTGAGGCTAGTCTTGCAAAGGTTCGACTAGTTCAAGTCCTAACTCCTTATATCCCGACCTCATTGGGGACATGCAAAGAAAAACAGAGAAAGAGTAGACTGCTTTGATACCACTAATCCAAATTTAAACAAGAATGCAACAAATTACAGATATAACGATAAATATAGAGATGCAACAGAAATACCACTTCATTTCATTAATTTCAGATACTGAAATATGCTTACAAACATAATGGAAATAAGACTAGCTCGGGCGATGGTAGCTTATCTCTGAGAAGTAATGTGGTAGTTACATGCCTTTGAACTATGCTCGAATGAGGCTTGAGGGCCTATTTATTATTGAGAAACAATGGAAACCCCAAACATCCAAAAACCTAACCCTATGAGATGAAACACCAAACTATGGGCCTCGTTCGGGTAAATTGGTACATCAACTTCCCAGGGTCGTAACTTTGGCATACGATCTCCGTTTGATGCACACGATACCTTGTTAGAAATATCTATCCTAGGAATACAACTACTAACATTAAATATTTAATTAAAAATACATATTCGCCATCGTTAATTTTCCAAAAAAACATTGTTTAGGGCCTCAAAATGGCTTCGAAAGTTTTAGACCCGAAAAACTGCCAAAAATAGTAAACTGTGCTACAATTAAGGAAACTGAAAAACTGAAAGAAACAATGGTGGGGGTCCAAGTGGAATAGGCAGGTGGGCACCAACATCCACCTGGATCATAGAATTATATTTACTAAGATTCTATTGTGGTTGCTATACACTAGATGGTAGAACCTACTATGTCCACATCTAGTGCCATTGGAGCTTTCCTTGACACAACTTCCATACCTTCTTCATTTACCATATGTATTGTATTTGTCACACCTACTTAAACTATCTTCTCCGATTGGAAAATTAATCTAGGATTTCTATTTCCACCATTTGGTACATCTAGCATAGGTTCCTTGGGATAAAAGGTATTCCCACTATGAGTAATATACCCATGCCCATTATCAAAGGTTCAAACCTTGCATCTACATCAACGTCTTTGGGTCCATCCCTTGGTCTTGGTATCTTTGTAGGTAGTTCATTCACACCCAATGATCGGTTCCCTTTTGGTTCGACTATTAATAATATGATCCATTCCATTCCCTAGCACAACTGGGGGCACACACGTTTCCAATGATTTCACAAATCCTCAGAGAAGTCAACCTTTAGGGGGGTCACCTTTTCAAGGGAATGCCCAATTTCCTTGAAATGTTCAAGGGGTTGGGAGCAATATCCTTGGTTAGGTGTTCTATCCTTGGGGTATCAACTTCTTTGGTCAACATGTTAATCCAGGAGGTTTTCTTCTTGGTGCACCCTTTGGTCTTGGAGGTCAACAACTGTTCATGAGTCCCTTTTCCAATGGGGGTCCACCCCCTGGGAGAAAAAACCCTTATGATACCACCATGGGTACTAAGGGTAACTCCTCTAGTAGCCCAACTTCTTTAGGCACATCTTCCACCTCTGGAAACCAAGCTATGAGAGGATCACAACATCCATCTGGGATGTAGGGAGTACAATCCCTTACTCATAATTCATTCAATTTGGATTTCTTGGAAAACTTTCACTTCTTGATCTATTGAAGTTAGTGGATGATCCCATTAAGCACAATTTTACATGGCCTGTGGTCCCACCTAAGTTTCCCATTCACATTTCTAAATTTTATGGAAACCTTGGAGAAGATCTCGTAACTCACATAATGACTTATAATTAATGGGTATCACCTGAGTAGTGATGGATAATCTATTATGTACTTTGAGGACCACATATGGGCACTCTATCATTGGTTTCCATAATCCTCCTGATATAAACAACGACATATCCAAATCCTTATTATGATTAGTCCTTGATGACTTGAGTTCACAATGTATTGTGTGCGAGCATGCTCTATTCATTACTACCAGGGATGGAATGCCTACCTAAGGGATGTATATCATATATATCTCATTTTGACTTTTATAGTCCCTTGCAGGTTCCACATCCTTGACTCCCTCCATCTATCAAGGTCACTCTAATATCATAATGCATTTCAACCATTAATTTCTCTTCCGAGCTCATACATTAGGGGGGAATTTGTTATATCTGAAAATGACACCCCCTTGAGTCTAAAAGGGAAGCAACATAGGAAGAAGGATGATATGTAAAAAAAACTACATGGAAACCCTAAGAAAGCCCAACTTTTCCTATTCAACACCCCTTAGACACTGAAAAACATAGTTCCAAAACCCTATATGACCTAGTAGGGAGAGTTGAACACTCTAATACCTATAACATAAATAATTGAAGTGGTCAGGGTTGCTACATCACATGGATAAGGGTTGAAGACATAAAAAAATGATCATAATTTCATGATAAGAATGGAAGGGTTGAATTAAACTCAATGAAAATATGTATTGATTCATCAGATCTCTTTCTTAACTCATATATTAAAGTAAATCTCTCCATGGAGAAACGAAAAGAGAAGCAAACATCCGGACATACTATTGAATTGAAAATCCAACTTTGCCTTAAGATAATCTAATGCAAGCAATGAGCTTGATTGCGAGATTTAGTTTGAGGAGGAGCTAAGGGCAAGGGCCTCAAGGGACTAAACTTCTATAAGTTGTTTGATATAACAAGAGAACTTTAATTTCCCCTCATTTATGTATGTTTCATGTAATATGTATTATATGCATTTGTGGTTTTTTAATGTGTTAACACTAACATTACTATATGTAGTGGAGTTTGGTTGCTATTGATTATCTATTTTGTAGGTCATAGGTACGAGGGGTAAGGAGCGGGATCTCTATCACTCCAACCAATGAAAGCATTCATCCATCCACCTTCCAAATCAAGGCAAGTCTTCCATCTCTTTGTTTGTTCATTTCAGTCTTGTTGTGTCTACATGTATAGTGGGATAAATAAGTCATAGGAATTGTCCATATTAGGTATTAGGAAAGCATATGGGAACAAGTAGTATGGGAAAGAGAGGAAAGTCTGAGTAAATAGGTAGATGGATAAGGTTATCTCCATAAATAGGAAAGGAAGTGCACACTTGCATAGGAGGAGGATATAGATAAGGAAGTGCACTCTAAGTCCATGTTCATTAGCACATATAAAAATAAACATACTAAAAATAGAAAATTCTATAAATAACATTCATCCTAAATACTAGGAAATGTGCATGTACTCCAACAAAGAGCACAATATGAATCCTCAATGAATCCCTTTTGTACAAGGAAACTTTCAAAATAATGTTTTGAGGGCAAAATATATTATATATATATATATAATATAATTATATATAATTATATATATATATATATATATATATAATATTAGCTCCTTCATGTCAAACATGGACCACCAAAAAAATTGAGGAAGGAATTGGATCACTACAATAGAAAATTAAAACTAAAAAAATAAATAAACCGATATATGGATTGATATTGAAAGATATTTTGAGATAAAAAAAACTAGTTTCATGGAAAAACATGATTAGTCATTTATCAACTTACATGAATTGCAACATTTGGTGGAGGGATAGGTTGAGGTAAAGAAAAAAAATAGAAAATATTAAAGAGAGGAAATTTAAAGAAAGGTCTACAAAGAAAAAATAAAATCTTTATCATAATTTCTTTCAGAATTTTAGTAAATGGAATATTTTGATTAAAATAATAAGAAAAAAGTATCCCTAATATAAAACAAAGTTTGACAATTTAAGCTTCTTTCTACCCTGTATTGAGAGTAATGCAAGAAGAATACTTCACCAATTTGTCTATGAAAAAAACCATATTTGCATATGCATAAACAAAACAAAGGAAATTACTAAAAAAGATAATGAACTATACCTTAGATGAAAGATAATGATTGAATACTATCCAATAACATTTAGAAGACCGAATTTTAAAGATAGGGAAAACATTTTTAGATAATTGTACAATAGAAGAACCATGGAAGGTAACATAAGCCAAAATCTTAAAGTAATGAAGGAAACAAAAAAAATAATATTACGTACCTTGATAATATGCCATGAATCCAGAAGAGACCACCCAATAAAGTTGCATCCATAATTAAGGAAAATACACAACTCAAAAGTGTGGATGGAAATGTGTCAAACATAGAAATATCAATTCAAAAACAACTTCTAATGAATATCTATGCAAAAATGAACACAAGTCTGGTTCATAAACAAATATATTTAGTAAAAATAAAGGTGGATATAAAATTATCTCATTGCTTTTGGATGGATTTGGGGAGCAAACAATTTTATTTCAATGAATTTAACGTCTAAATTGGATGGGAAAACAAAGAGAACTAAGCCAATTCCATTGGAAATGGTTAATGGATGTACCATAACGCAAATTGGGCACTAGTGAAAAATTTATAATTTGAGTTAGATGAATATTAAACTAGTGATTAATTTGATGTATTGAACTTAGAAAACTAAATTCTATAGTTGGTAGAAATTGTTAGTAAACAATGTCTATATAAATGGTAGAGATAAGAAAATACACACGCATAAGATTTGAATGGAATTAGAATCATGAAGGGAGAGAAAAAACTAATAGACATATATATTAGTAATGTAATGCAAATAATAAATATCAAAATAAAATGCCAATTATATTGTGTTATTGTAATTTACGAATAATTAACCAACATAACTAACTCTAAGAAAAATGTTTTTATTTGTGAATTAATGGATTTTTTTCTTGGTAGTCCCAAGGGTTAGCTCAATTGGTTGAGTTCCCGTCACTAAAGAGCCTCACTAATGGGAGGTCATGGGGTCAATTTTCTTTGATGCTCTTGGGGTTAGGATTTGCTAATAAGTCAGTGAGATGTGATCCCTTCAGCTGGATCTGCCGGAATATTTCCATGGATGTAGCAATCATCGATCTCTAGTGTCTGTGAGCCATACTAAAAAAATGGATATTTTTCTTGAAAAAAAGAGAAGTTATCCCCTAAAAAGAAACTAGAACATGTAACAGTTTTAGTTCTTAGTTCTGAAGCCATCTCAAGGATCTGATACCACCACCCAACACCTAAGTTAATTGAAATTAAAATTCAATTAAACATGTTTCATAGCCAAGACAAACTTCACCCAAATAATGTCCATGAGGAGGGATATTACTTTTTTTTAGGAGAAGGGATGAAACCATGAGTATATGTATATATTGACATTTAAACAAGTTACCATAAATAATAAATATCCCATATTGAGAATAGATAAATTTTTAGACCAACCTAATATTTTTTTTTTCAAAATAGATTAATATTATGATACCATCAAGCTTATCAAATAAAGAGTCAAGACTAAATGGAGCATTAAATAAATAAAAAACAAATATAAATTATATTAAAACCATAATGACAAGAATTCATAGTGTAGTCTCTATTCCAAATGAGTATGCATTGGAAGAGTGTGTTACACATCAATTTGTTACAATAATGAAAATGATGCCAAATACAAATCTTTCACTATCTACAAACTATTGTCATGAATTCCCATGAAATATGGAATAAATGCCTCTCCATGAAGTATAAGAATCCTGGATTAAATACCTAAAAAACCCTAATTTTGGAGGTCATCATGGGTCTTTAGTTCAGAACTTGCAATGTTCCATGTTGCAGAGTAAACACATAGCAATGATTCTGTGTTAAAGGCATGATGGTATTCTTACAGAGGTAAAAAATACAAATTAAAAGAAGATTCCTATATTAGAAGTCTCAAGATTGGTATCTATTCCAAAGTAGTGGAGATTGGGCTCAAGCTCCCTTTATCTTGGACCTCCTTCCTACCATAGTGGATCCATCCCATTCATTATGGATCTCCTTCCTCCCTTTATGGATCTCTCAACTTCCACTCTTTCCCTGTAAGTACAATGCACTCAAAGATATTTGGGTTGCCATTTTAGACTTCTGAACTATACCTACATGTTGTCTAAGTATCCATTGGAGACTTTTTGATTGTAAGGGTTTAGACTAAGGATCATGGGAAGGAGGCTTTCAACATCAAGGCCTGGTTGTAATTATCCTTTTCTTCATTATTTATAAAAATATATGTTTCTTTCCCATATGCATTTGTCATGATTTTTATCGTAAGATTCCTTGATCACTTACATAGTTTATGATTATATCATTTATGCATTAAATGATTTAATCATTTGTTTGTTTCTATATGTGCACGTCTCTTCTTGGATAATTGTGGATGAGACTAAAGCTATAAAGGACAATAACAAGGATCATCATCAAGCATTTCAAAAAAGGCATGAACTATGCATCCCATTCACATCTATGATTTAATGATAAA
This sequence comes from Pinus taeda, assembly GCA_000404065.3. Lineage (NCBI taxonomy): Eukaryota > Viridiplantae > Streptophyta > Pinopsida > Pinales > Pinaceae > Pinus > Pinus taeda. The sequence continues at coordinate 78,318 of APFE031100215.1, forward strand.
TTATGGAATGTTTTCATATGTTTGTTTGTTTGTTTCTAGACTTGGTTTCCGAGTCTAGGGAGATCTGACCTATTAGCAAGATAAGATTTGCCTGCAGAACATAGTGACCATTCATACTTGAACCTACTCAAAATAGTCATAATCACATTGTAGGTACAAATATAAATATTTAAATGTGTTCAACATTTTCAATGATAATTTCAAAGAAATAGTAATAAGACTCACTCTTGGAAAAGATATATAATGTTAGTTTGCATATTGAATCTATAACTATACATTAAGCAATATTTTTCTTCAAGACTGTTAATTCATCTCCATTGCACAACTTTTCATATTGACTCTATAACTATAGGTTAAGCAATATTTTTCTTCACAATTGATCATTCATCTCCATCACACACCTATGTTGTATATGCCATGAATATTACCTTGGTATCAATATTGTGAATATATGTGAAGGTCCATTTCCATGCAAGAGATGTAAGAATGATGGGGATGAACATTGCTTTTATAATTGAAACAACATGAACCTTAGGAAACAATTTTAAATTTTTTAGATCAATGCAAATATAAGAGATGTCAATAGGATGTGTTAAAACATTTACAATTTACGCAAACACTAGGAAGTATATCCTTCTAATAGTCCAATATGTTTCAACACGTGTATTCCAAGATAATATGGGTCAATGCATTCTTAGAGATTATGGTTTAAAAATTATACCATTAAATTTACTTTTTGAATTTTTTTACGATATTATTGGAACCAAAGTCCGCTATGGGAACATGAAACAAATACATAGAAAAATAAGTAGACATTGTTGCTTTCAAAAGAATTCCTTGGGATGAAAATGAAATCATTGTTTTTCAATCCTTTCCTTGGGTCAGAAGACTTCCGAATATACTAAGGAAATAATTATTAGAAAATGAGTAGAAAATTTGCAACCAAGCTCGATTGGTTCATCTCTAGTAAATCAGTATAGAATAGAGAAATGATTGAATATTTAATTTATAAATCTATCTCCATGTGGTAAGTAGTTTGGTTACAACCTAAAATGAAATTATTCTCAATTACCATGATAATCAATCAATAAACACCCTCACTTTGAGTACTTTTTCCTTAACATTATAAGAAAATACCATGCACAATCATTTTCTCATGTTTTTCACAATATAATTCTTGATGATTTATTTGTAAAGACAATCACAATATTTTCCATAGCCCAAACTTGAAGAGAAAATATCGAGATTTGAACACCTGAAGAGGGGCACATGCACTGAATAGAGAAAGTGTTGTGTAGATATATTTGGACTTGTTCATCATACTGGTTGTCCTACCATATTTTTCCCTCTTAAGTACAATATGTATGTAATTGTTGGATTTACATGTATTGATTCCCAATGATGTAGCTAATGATCTAAAAAATGGAAGCATTTAAATGTATACAAAATGCAATGCATCATGTAATTAGAAATATATGCATCTTATGAAATAATGTTGAACGAGGAAATATTTTGTGACTTCCATAATACCAAAGATGTTTTTGTCATTATAAATGCATACAACATCAAGGGTATGCGTATGTCCATGGATTCCTTTTTCTATATGGATCACCTAACATGGAAACACTTATTGGAATTATGAAAATCTAGTTAGATTTGCAAAAGATTGCTTCAACTATTTCATACATGCTTGGGACCTTCATGATGTCCATTAATGATCCGAAATTCACTCGTGAGTGATCTTAGTTAAATAAATAATGAATGAAGGTATTACAAACTCATGTGCTGGTGCATGTCTATGTTATTTTAGGCAACAGATCGATCAGATTGCGAAATACACAGACACTAGAAGAATGGAAAACAATAAGAGAAACACAGTAAGCAAATGCAAGAACACAATAGATTTAATAAGGAGTTCACCCTATTCTCCAGGGCTACGTCTCCGGTTCAACGTTCAGTGGTGGCCTTCTTTTATTGTGTCTTTAAAGCAAAGATTTACAACGAGGAGCTCAACTTGAGACTCCTGAAACATAGGATGCTTAGTAAAGTGGTTCTTTGATTCCCCAAGCCACTAGAGTGCACAGACTCTTTCCTTACCAAGTCTCGATCTCTCTGGTATTTAATGGGATGAGACCAATGGTGCTCAATTCCTGACAAATATTCTCATAGGGATGGCTTGAACCTCTCAAGCTTGGCTCTGTCTGCTCAATGCTGCCTTAGGTCAGCTCGGCTCTTGTTTTTTGCTTCTTGCTTCACTGTCTCTTTCGCCTTTTCTGTCACTATTTTTCTTCTCTGGTTCTTTTTTACCGTCCTGTCTATTATGTTCTATTTATTCATGGCTTAAAGCCAACCTGTCCTTGACTTTTCACTTCCTCTTCCGCCCCTTCGGATTGCTTGCCGCTGTTCACTTGGAGTTCCCTGCCCCTGCGTCATCACCAACGTCTCACAGGGAGGTGGCCACTTGTCCTCTCACGAACTGCACCAACTCTTCTTCGTCGATTTTTTTTTTCTTCAGTTATACTGTGGAATGATTCATCCGTGAACTCAGCGGACAAATCAGACTTCAGACTTTTATATGTCGTGGCTTAATTCCCCTATCAAATTCGGTTTCTCCATCGGGCACAATCTTCGCCATCAGATTTGGAATCCCTAGATCCTACGGTGTTCGCTCATTTCACGTGGTTGACTTGCTCGACCGTTAGCGTGCGATGAGAGGCGGTTTTCTCTCTCATCCGTCGGACACGCATCATGCGATGAATGGAATCTCTCGTTTTCTACTAAATATGCTTACCGCACCAGTGTGCCTCCGATATACCGCTGGTTTTGGAGTGCGGGACCCACCTTTCACCTTAGCGCTCTCCCTACGGTTTCCTGGCTTCCCATGTGACCGAGCACTTGGGGCTTCACCTTCTTGAGGGGTTTTGCCCAATGGCCTCCATTTCCCGATCCGAGCTTCCTAACTGCCAGTTTTGCCTCCTGCGTGGTCTCCATAGGCCTCGGTCAGCGCGCTTTGATCGAGGTCCTCTTCGTTCCTTGTTGGCTGCAAACTGCCATTGTCCTGAGGTCTTCTTGATCGCTCTTTGTTCATGAATTTTTGAAGTCTGTCCTGATTTGATACAATCATGGCATTTTGATAATTTTTCATGGATCCAATTTGGATCACGACCTTCCCATTGAAAAAGATTTTGGACCACAAAAAGTTGGTTTTCAAGCATCGACTAAGTGAGGGTACAATTGTCTCACTTGTCCAATCTCTATCCACTTTGCACTGCTCGGCTTTGAACTATTGAGCCCAATTTTGAGGTACTCAACATCTCCTCTGTGCGTTGTCCTCACCTTCCTGTCTAGAACTGTGTCTTCCTGCAATTCATTAAGATATTTAGGTAACAGGTCATCAATAGAAGGCAATTGACTCTGCTCTTTAGGATCCTCAATTAGTGAAGGTTCAAACTCAAGCAATATGCATTTACAACTGAGTAGATGTGCACGTAAGCTGGTAGATCAAGGCAAAAAGCATTCTCACCAATATTCACAAGTATCTTGAAGGGTCCATACTTGATAGGCTTTAGATTTTTACCTTCACCTTGCATCCTGTCCTTGCTGATATATTGCCAGACTTGGTCACCAACTTGGAAACTATGCTCCATCCGATGCTTGTCATGCCTTGCCTTGTATTTGGCTTGGCTATTTTCCAGCTGTTCTTGTATTGCCTGGTGGATCTCTTGGATTTTTTCAATGAACCTAGTTGCCTTGTCCACATCACTGTGTCCCTCAACTGTGGTGTCTTTACCAAAGACAAAATCCAAAGGAGACCTTGCTGTGAAACCAAAAAAAGTCTCAAAAGGAGATCCCTGTGTAGAAGAATGTTTTGCTTGGTTGTAAGCATGCTGCACATAACATAAATGTTCATCCCAAAGCTTAGGATGCTTGCTGCAATATCCTTTGAGTAACTGGATCACTGTCCTGTTGACTAATTCTATCTGGCCATCAGTTTGTGGATGATACGTTGTGCTTTGCTTCAGTTTGGTGTCCATTAGTTCCCACAGACTTGGCCAAAACTTCCCCACAAATCGGGTGTCTCGATCAGATACAATGGAAGTGGGTAATCCAAAATGAACCCATACATGTTCAAAGAATAGTTTTGCAGTTTGTTCAGTTGTAATTTGTTTATTACAAGGTATCAAAATACACATTTTGCTAAACCTATCCACAAAAACGTATAGATAATCATGACCTTTCCTAGATGTAGGCAGTCCTCCAACAAAATCCATGGAAACACTTTCCCAAGGGTGAGAAGGAACTGGTAATGGAGTGTACAAGCCTAGTTTTCTATTGCTAGGCTTGCTTTTAGCACACA
>APFE031100215.1:105352-125788 GCA_000404065.3 Pinus taeda
AGGAAGAGTTATGCGAAATCTCCCACAGTGACTTGATTATAGACTAGTTCAGTAGAGCGAACTTGTATGACGTGCCACGAGTCACTATTTCAACCTTTGGATCTGAAAAATGCACAAAGGAAACTACAGTCCGTCCTCTTTCTGTACCTTCTTACGCAATTTCAATCCGATGCTCAGAGAGAAAGTTATGATGATTTTTCCCAGGTCACCTGTTTTGAATGTAATTCAGGAGTCTCTAAAAAGACCAACTTCCTAAGATCATATCTCCGCCAATATCGCGCAAAAAGCTCTAAAATCGGACCCAAGGTTCAACGCGATTTCTTTTCAAATGGGTTTTTTCTGCAACTTCGGAAACGTCACAGAAAAAAGTTATAGCGAAAATTCCATGATGACCTGTTCGGAGCAGCGAAACCCTAGAATCCAAAGCTCTGATACCAAATGTTATGAAACCAGCTCAAGAAAAGATAGAAAAGATAGATCAACGCCTTAGAATTCAGCCTCTTCGAGGGGGAAACCTCCTTACATTACATAAATGAACAATTCTTGGATGATACAAATGACAAAAACCTCCTTCTCTATAAAGGAGTCTAAAGGAGTCACAATATAACCCAGCCGACCTAACAATAATAATACAAAGCCACAAAAATAACAATAGAGGGATTCTATGGGGCACAGTAATAACAATATGAGGGCAATAGGGGCACAACAATATAAATAAGGGGTACAACTACCATAGTAATGGGGTAATCACTAGTATTATAGGGACCCAACAATTTTTGATTGCGATATGTCGCATCGCATCTTTCTTGCTCCGGGGACGATTCATTACCGCCTACTCCCTCCAATCTTCGATTGTGATATCGTAAGTCGCAACCCGGTAGTGCTGGGGGATGTTTTCCTTAACTGTGGACCTCTTCTTTCTACGATCTACGATATACGAGGCCAATGGTGGCCTGCCACTTGGCACTTCCCCATTTGCTGAGAGTTCTGCCACGCCATATTATCTTGCCACCTGTGCAAGTCAAACATAAACTTTGACTTGCTCTAACTTATTCATATGAGCTTGGATTCGAGTGTCATTCACATCGTTGGAATCAAGATGACGAGAACTTCTATCTGATGCTAAGTTTATCCAGATTCTACCACTTTGAGTTTTCAGCCTTTTTACCATGCCACTAGTACTTGTTAAAGATCCACCTGGATCAATCCTCTTGGATCCTCCTAGATCAATCCTCCCCACTAAGAGAAGATTTTGGTCCTCCAAAATCATTAAATAATCTACAACTTCTCTATACATTATTTGCACCACAAGTGTCCTAATAGATCATCCTTCCTTCTCCTTCATCTTTGTCCTTCGGAGCCATAAGCAATGAGCCAACACTTGTATCCCCTGCAAACTTGTAGTACAATATCTTGCAAATTACATGTTTTTCTATGTGACAAAAAAAATGAGCCAAGCATCCCATACTTTCCACGAGCTTATATCACATACTTTGTGGTCAAGTTTACGTAAAAATGGAAACAATACTCCAACTATCAATACAAGGCCAAACAACATTGTTGCTTCAACAAGTGATGGAAAATACATCATCACTGCAACACATGATTTACAAAAATAAGGCCAAACATTATTGTTGCTTCAACAAATGATGAAAACACAACATCACTTTCACATTTTAAAATGCAACACAAAATTAAGGCGAAACATCATTATTGTTGCAACAAGTGATGGAAAACACATCATCACTTTTATAGTTTAAAATGCAACACATGATTTGCAAAAATAAGTCCATGATATTCTACCACGCCTAGAAAAACCATCTCTCACTTATCAAAGTGAATGGGTCATGTCCTTGTGGCATCTTCACTGGTCAAACAACTGTTTCACCTGGTTCATGCACAGATGCCTTGTCCTTGTGACACTGCTCTTGATGGAGCCTCCAACACGTGGATTTTTGATGACCACCTCTGTCGCAATGACTACAATAAGCCTTCTTCCTTCAGATCTACTTTACCTTCTTCCTTGCCTGCTGTTGAGTGTGTCTTTCACGCCTCATCCATTTCCACGCTGCTATTCTTCTCCAACACTCAACAAACACATGGTTATGCAATCTGCAAGAATTGCATATGGCATTATTTCTGTTCATTATTAACAATACGGTTGTAATCAAAATGAACATTAGAATATTGATACTAGTTATAACTTTCCTGATGGTCTCTGGTATGATCATGGAAACGAGAGATTTCCTCAACTCTTTCTCTGCAATGCATACTACCATAGGCTGATGGTGATGTGTTCCCATCATCCTCTTTCCTCGACGGTTTCAATAATGTCGTGGAAGATTTTGATATTTTTGAGCACTATACTTCAGTGCACCCCAACCTTGTGAATTGAGGTCTTTTTTCAACCGCCAATGCCCGAGTTATGCCTTGGACATTAACACCAAGTCCTTCTTCTTCCTTGTACCTCATCTTTGTAAGGAGTCTCATGTTTGTCCCTGTAATGGGTATCTCTACATTTCCAACAGAAATTATACTATATGAAGATGAAACTAAAGAGAAATCAACATCTTTTACCTCCAATTTTGATTTGGAAAGAACTAATGAGGGCTTCTCATCATCTGTCGTTGGTTGTTCACTAGATATTTTGGTGCATTCCCCAACCTCCTTCTTGACATAACCAAGTCCTTCCATGACGGGGTAATTCCTCTACTTTGATGGCGTTTATGATGCCCTAGTCATTAATGCCGAGGCCCTTTCCCTGATACCGCATTCCCTTTAACAGTTTGGACCAGATTTCTGTAGTATGGTTTTCAAAAATGACGAAATCATCATTATGAACAATACATGGAGTCGAATAATTTCTTTTTACCTCATGGAGGTCATGCTGCAACTTTTCCAAGGCCTCTTCCTTAGCTTGCAGCTGGCGTAGCAACCTCTGTTTCTCCTCTCTCTTCCTTCTCATATGCGACATACATGATATCCATCATTTTGGACATTCGCAGGAAGGTCTTGTGCATTTCTTTATTATTCTCCATGGCTTCACACTTGGTTATTCACGCTTGTAATTCTTAACAACAACAAGACCGCTTCTCTTCCCAATGAACTTTAACTTCTGCCATGTCTCCTCTTCATGATGCACATCCTTTGAGGCTTATTTTTGGTTAGTGTACTCATGTAATTTGCATCAACTAAGACCTACTTTGATACCAAACTTGATCCAAGGTCTTTTTCTTATAAATGCACTAGAATTACATGAAACATAACTTATCAACCATGGAAATTAAAAGCACATAAAACAATGCTGAAATAACAAGATAAGCATGAAACGATGATAGAAGGATTTGATTACGGAGTTCATCCAATTTGGACTACATCTCTGGGCCCTGCTCAATAGTGGGGAGACCTTCATTCATTAAGTGGCATAAAAATAGATAAGTACAAAGAACATTCATTTACAATCCTTATACCTCCAAGCTGGAAGATGGATGAAGAATGGAGAGCCCAACTTTAGAAACACACAATACCACTAAAATCCTGGCAAAACATCATGCATAATCACCTATCCGAACACCCAATTTGGAGAAATGAAGCTTCTGCACCCTCTCGAAACCTCCTTGATACTCAAGGCAAGGTCTCGGCCTGCTTCCAGACCAGGTTACTGCTGTACACAATATTTCTGACCTTCTATGCCAGTCTCCCCCTTTTTTCCGATGCAGACAATCCATTATATGAGCTAGTGGCTAACTCCTCAATCCCTGGGTAGTTCTTAACAAACGACAAGTTTAACAGGCAGGGGTTCCTACACCAAGGGTCTCAGACCTGGGATAACATGAAGGTGAAAAACCTTTCATATATGGAAAAACCTCCAGAACCTCTTAACCAAACATTACCCTCAACCATACGTCTTTTAATATCGATGATTTGAATCGGCGGGGGGACCTGACCTTTGCAACAAGAGGCCTATGATAAAGGATGACCCATGACTATTAAACCATATTATATAATATATTGGGTTTGAAAGAACTTTTCATATCGCAAATCGGCAGAACCAGGGGTGATTCTTCATATGATTGCTTCCCTTTGCGATCTGCGATTGCGATATCAAAAAACACAACCTGACTATGTGATTGCGATATATCACATCGCACTCTGGCTTGATCAGGGGCCAATTCTTTACCCATTTTCCTTACGATCTGTGATTGCAATATATTGCATCACATTTTGTCTTGCTCTGGGGTCGATTCTTTACCACCAACCACCTCCGATCTGTGATTGCAATATCGCAAATCATAACCCGTAGTGCTGGGGGCCATTTTCCTTAACTGCAGATGTCTTCCTCCGTGATTTGCGATATGCGGGGTCAATGGCAACCTGCCACTTGGTGCTTCCCCATTCGTTAAGATTTCTACCATACCATCTTTTCTTGCCACCTGTGAAAGTCAAACATGAACTTTGACTTGCTCTAACTTCTTCATATCAGCTCAGATTCAAGTGCGATTTACATTGTTGGAATCAAGATGACGAGCACTTTGATTTGATGCTAAGTTTATCCAGATTGCTACCACTTTTAGTTTTGATCCTTTTTACCATGCCATTGATACTATTTAAAGATCCGCTTGGATCAATCCTCTTAGATCCTCCTCAATCAATCCTCTTGGATCCTCCAATCTAATAGCGTGATCAACATAAGTAATCATGCATAGTGGAATGCCTTGCCATCCTCCTCAGCTTTGCGACAATCCTCCAAGAACTCATGACAAATATACTTGGCCCAATTGTATTGGACCCCTTTGTTGCACTATTCAATGAGAGATACTACTGGTGTTGGCACTTCAACAACGCGACACTTCTGCATTATTTTTCCAGCCAAAATTTGTGCAACAAACTACATAACTCCATCCAATATGGAGTTAATGGTGTAGCCGAATGAATTATTCACCAACCCAAAGTTACTCCTTATCTGATCTGCTAACTTCTTCTTCTGTGATTTCCCCACAAAAGCATCTGTGGGGTTCGCACCCTAACAAGGCAACAAGGTGATTCAGTGGAACAACATGTCGTCTATTAGAATGGGCCCTCCTAGCTAGAGGCACCCATAATGAACCATCGCCAACAATTGACACACACATATGGTACTAATGATGTTGGGGCTAAAGTGTGGCACCCACACATGTTAAGAAATCCTGCGTGCTCACTTCCGGCGGCCCACTTCATTGGCTCAAGCCTTGTGACACCCGACTCCTCATAGTATAATGATTTCAAAGATTTGATGGGTTCCAACTGTGGGAACTTCACATGATCACCTAGGTCCCAGTCCTCCATTTTCAAAAATGGTACCCAGGAAAACAAATCACCCTCCATAGGTACGTACTCTGACAATAATGGTGTGAATATCTTGTATTTAATCGAGTTTGGGTCCTTAGTCACTTTGGTAGTGGATTTCCTAGGGGGTACAAAAGGTGGTAGCCAAGTAAGTGGCACTGCTTTTTCTACGTTAATATCTTCAACCCACATAGTCAATTATTCCTCATCCAAGTCCAAGGGTTCTGTTGGTTTCTTGTGTTTATCCATCTGACCCTTCTGTCTAACCTCCATTGTATTTTTGCGCGGTGATTTCCATAATGGCTCTTGCTATGGCTTCTTTTGCTTCTTCTCTACTGCCATAGAGGCAGTGGGTTTAGGCCTCGATGACCTAGGCGCTGAGGTAGGGACTGGTGGTGTTATAGTCATTCTCTCCCAGAATAGTTCCTTTTGCCACTTCGGTAAATCTGCCTCAAGCTTGCTGTGAAAACTTCTTCTGTATCTCTTACCAATCCCGTCCATACATGCAGCAATCATCTCGGCACAAACTAAGGCGACAAATCTCAAGTAAATCTTGCTGGAAGCAAAGTGTTCGAATGTGGAGTGGGAGGCTTTATTTATAGCCCATTTTTAATTCAAATCCATTTGTTCCCTCTAGATCTATGTCATTAATTCTCTTTTGGCAACATATCAACAAATATATGCTTATTAAATTCTTCCCCTACTCCCTTTAACATAAGACTAATCATCTCGTCATCTACAATGTTTCCAACGGTTATTTTCTGGCTACGATGCGTGGGACCCACCATGCTAGCGCAACTCCTTCGTCACAACTCCCTTTTGTGCCTTTCTTCTAATCATCACGTAGCCCCTTCACTTCACCAAACTGTCCTTCTGGCAACATAGTTTATAGTCTCGCACTTCCTTGCAATTTCCTGAACTACTAAGACTGTCTTGCATTCACATAGTCATCGCATAGGGGTGGGATCACCCCTGTACAACTTCAATCGGATCCCATGGATTCTTCCTGGAAATAGCTCCATGTTCAACTTCACGAGTTGAACTACACCTCCATCCATAATTTCCTTGACGATGTATGGTGCCAACCAATGCATATGAAACTTTCTCGAAAACTTCGTAAACTTTCTATGATACATTAGTACTAAATATCCACTTTTAAGAGTGCACTTCTTAATGTGGCGATCATGCCACACCTTTTCTCTAGCCTTATATACTTGTTGATGAAAGCCTACCAAGAAGCAATCTTCTTCTAAAACAAGTATCTGTGTGAGGCATTCTTCCATTATATCCCAATCTTCCATCTATGTGACTGCAACAATCCTGAAAATAGGCATGATGTACTCAATTGGCATCACTACCTCTTGTCCATAAACCAGCCTAAATGGTGTCTATCCAGTCAACTTCTTACTGGTAGTTCTATATGCCCAAAGAACAACTGGTATGCACACATCCTAATCATTCCTATTTGCGTTAAAAATCTTCGTCAAATCATTCTCCAAGATTTTATTAAAGGCTTCAATTGTACCATTTCCTTGAGGATGATACGACATGATTTTCTGATGATACATTTGGAATTCTTCAAGCAAAAATAGAAATTGTTTCATTCAGGAAATGGGAGCCCCTATCACTCATCAAAATCTTAGGACAACCAAACCTATAAAAAATATACTCAAATATAGACTTCACAGCTGTAGCCGTGCTACAATCCTTCATGGGCTGTGCCTCATCCCACCTGGTCAAGTATTCTGTTGCCGTGATCATGTATCATGCTCCTCTCTTCTTTCTTGGTGGCTGAATAGGTCCTACAAAATCTATTTCCCATTTGTCAAATTATTATAGCGAGACTTGCAGATTCAAAGGCAATTCAACCCTTCGTGATGGCTTCCTGATCCTTTGATAGACATCACACACCCTACAACAAGGAATATTTGTGCACAGTAGGCCACCATAGCCATCTTGTAGGATCTTTTGTACAATCACTCTTCCCGCATAATGTCCCCAGAAGCTGCTCCATGTGCTTCAAAAAGGATACTTTTTCGTTCATAATCCAATATATACTTGCGCAGAACTTCATTAGATCCCATTTTATACAAGTGCGCTGCAATAATAGAAAAATCCACATCCTTGACCATTAGTTGTTTCTTCTGTAGTGTTGTATAACCTTCAGGAGTTGTACCTGCAGACAAGAATTTGATTATATCTGCAAAATGTTCATCTGCAATGCACACAACAAAGAGTTGTGCATCAAGCAATCCTTCATCAAGACTTGTGGGTTCTTCGCCATTCTCAATCCACGAAAGGTGATTAGGTCCAACATTTAATTTTATTGGCTTCACAACTACTTCAAAGTCATACTCCTGAAATAGAAATAACCAGCTACAAATCCCCCCCCTCCCCCAAACACAGGCTTATTGACCAGGTACTTCAAAGCTAAATGGTTTGTGTACATTTTGAAGTCCACACCCAACAAATAATGCCTGAACTTTTGGAGCGCATATACCATTGCTATCCCTTCACGCTCTGTGGTTGAATAATTCTTTTCTACCTTAGACAACTTTCTACTCGCAAATGCAATCAGATGATCGATATCTCCGGCGCCTAGTTGGGTTGACATTGGTCCTAATGCTATGCAAGATGCATCTACATGTACATGGAATTCCTTCTTCCAAATGGGGAACACTAGAATAGGTGTAACTATCTTTTCCTTCAACACATCTAAGCTTTTCTGGCAATCATCATCCCAATAGAAAGTCACATCCTTCTTTAATAAATTTTCCATGGGCGCAATGATCTGCGCATATGCCTTGATGAACTTTCTATAGTATCCTGTATGGCTCAATGTCACACACAACTGTTTTACATTCCTTGGAGGCTTCAAATTGATAATTAATGCAATTTTAGTAGGGTCCAACATCAACCCTTACTTACAAACAACATGGCCCAATATTATCCCATATGGTACACAAAATATGAACTTCTTTAGATTAAGGGATATCTGAGACTTCCTACAAGTATCCAACATTAGGCGAAGACTAGAAACATGCATTTTCACTAACCGAAACACCGTCCAATCATCAAATTAAACCTCCAAAAAATTATGAATAAATTCTTTAAAGGCTGTGAATACCACTTTGGAAAAGATTGCAAGGGAATTCTTAAGTCCAACGGGCATAATTGTATACTAAAAAGAACCCCATTCCGTAGCGAAGGTAGTCTTCCTTCGATCTTCTGGTGCGATTTTGATCTAATGATAACCTAAGAATCCATCTGTAAAAGAGTAATCTTCTTGACCACCAACGTTTTCCAAGACTTCATTTGTGAATGGATCATGTACACAAGCATCATTCAACTTCCTTAGATCTACGCAGATTCTGATTTCACCCTTAGTCTTCTGTTCTTGAATTACCATAGGACTAACCCAGTTTGATTCTTCTACAAGCTCGTTAATTCCTGTTGCAAGCAGCTTATCTAGTTCTTCATACACTTTTTCTTTGTACTTAGGATTCAACTGGTATGGGCGTTGCTTTACCATCTTTGCATTTGGCTTCAGATTGATCTTCATAACACCCAAATCACCTATTATCCCCTTCAAATCAGAAAACATTGTTGGAAACAGGTCATGATATTCTCGTAATAGCTCTGCGACTTTATCAACTGTGTCCTCATCCCAATAATCACCTATATTTGCGAAATTTGGCTGTGTGTTCGACCCAATATTCACTTGCTTGGTTTCAATGGTTTTGAGATGTCAGTAACTTCTACCTTAGGCCCCACAACTTTGTGTTGTCCCTCTGACTCAGGGATATTGATATTTCAGGGGTCTTCCTCACCTTCTTCTGTGGTAACATTGTAGCACTCCAAAGCATGGTAGAACTGCGTACTCCAGTCTGGTTGTACCCACATGATAGGTTCTATAGGCATTCTAAATATTGCAACTTTTATTTCCTGTAATGCTTCATCAATACATTTGAATCCATCATCAAAACTAAATGTTAACAGAAAGCTTTCCTTCAGAACGTCCCACTCCGCGGTTCTGTGTCACAGCTATGTTTCTAAATACCAATTCATCGAAACAGTATCCAAAGTGTGGGAGAATATATGTAACCATTCAGGCTACGATTCATCTCCCCATGCGTTCGTCCAACGAGCCAAATGCTCATGCAGATCATCCTTCCCTGCATATTTTTCAATAATGCGGGTATTGGCATATCCAAATTGAAACTTCATCATCCTATGATACTCCTTCAATTTTGAAAAGCTATTCTTATGTGCACCTCACCATCTGGAAGCTGTAGCTCTCAGCGTGATGTCCAATGCCTGGAACTGATGCTCCTTCAGTACATCCCTTTCAAATTGATCTAGAAATAAATTTACATCTTCTAAGCCATCGTAATATGGTAAATTTCATACCTCAGTAGATATACACCGGAGTGATTTAGTAAGCCTGTTTCATCACAATGCTGACACTTCATGTAATCTATTCTGCCAATGGTTGAGCTCCTTATATGAATCCGAGTTACAGGAGCTGTTCTTTTCCCAAGTAATTCGCCCATCCACTATAGGGTTGATCCAATCCTCATTCCGCATAATAAGCTTATAGATTTTCTCAATATCATCCTCATAATAATTTTGGACTAGTTCCGTATACTACGCACCCTTTGTTGGATCCAATGGAACAATGAATCTCAGTTCCTTCTTCTCAAACATCATGTTTCACTTCTTCAAGTTGATGACCATTAATGCCAAATTGCCAATCAATTCCAAGCACCGCCGGGTAGGGATTACTATCATCCACTATTTCGATTACCTCAAAATCAGCTATAGCACACGCCCCTTCAATGTCTATGGTTACTCCATGTAAGCAACCCATAGCAATAATCTTATGTTGGTTCACCATTCATAGTTGGATTGGGGACCACTGTAACACCAACTTTCCCAATATTTCCCAGGTCTATTTAGGCAAAACATTCGCATCAGATTTGAGATCTAGGATCGCCTGGTCCATTTCAAATTCTCCGATTTGTGCAGTCAATTTCATCTCTCGACCAATACTTTTCTTACCTTTGTCTACTTTATGCACTGCACATTGTTTAGGCAGTGGATTACCCTTGCCAACGCAGTTGTCTATTAACTCTTATAGTCCCTCTACTACTTCTAGTCTCTTAGGAGCTTCATGCAAGTCTGTAAGAAGGATGCTAACGCTGAAGGATCTGTTTCCTATGCACCAATGACCTGTTCAGGATTCTTCGTTCGTTTACTCTAAGCCTTTGATGTGGAAGCTCTTGAATCTGCAAAGCTCTTTCTAGCCTCCATAAAATTTTCCTTTTCCTTATGCAAATGGAATTCAACATCTTTATTAGGAGCCTTGTGTACCCATATATTTTCTTCTGGTTGTTTTCCTTCCATTTTTCTTCCCCAGTAGCTATATCGCTTCGCGTAACTATATTAATGCTAGGCCCATCTTCGTGCGATTTTGATCTCATCATTTGGATGTTCTGAGTGGGCTGCTAGTTCATCTTTTCTTGCATCTTTGCGATGATTATGGGACAATATTCTATAATGTGGTCAAACTATCAGAAATATTGATAAGAGGGATGTGTTGAGTTTTGACAATCTCGCTAAAAGTGGCCTGGTTCCCCATAATTGTAACAATTAATTTGTCCACGACCTATTCCATCTCCTCCCCCTTTTCCTCTTCTTCAACCCTGGAATCCTTTGTGCACTGTAGTTACGCCTTGATCTTGCAGAGGATGTGTCTCAGCCTGTACTCTATATGTCAAATTTCTGTCCATCATTAACTCATAGCTTCGACAATTTTGCTCATCGTGACCTATAAAATTATATAAATTGTAGAAAAATTGTTGGGGAGTCTGTACAAACTTTTGTAACAAATGGAAATTGTCTATTGAATGTTTTCCTGTTATTTGGCAGATAACACACCATGGCACTACATCGGTACTCGATCCAATGATATTTTCTGGCTTCAGGGGGATAATACCTCCCCCAATTAGATATTTCTGATATACCGGGCAATGATCCTTATCATGACTGTGCTCTTTGCACTTTAAGCACCATAATTCTGCGCATGTCTCATTTTGGACCTATTTTCCCTTTTTGAGATCTTACAATTCCATATGCAGGCTAGCCAACTGCGACTAAATCTGTTGCACTCCCAGATTCATATCCTGAATAGGCGAAGCCTCCAACTTCATCGAAATTTCCAATGCTTCAACATGCGATCCAACCTTCTACTGTGACAATGGTAATATCAAATGAGGTAAAAATGAAGCAATATACCAATCCTTATGTTTCTCACCTGAGATCTATAGGTTAGCCTGTTGTAGCAAACACTTCAACCTTTGATCAAAATCCCATGCAGATTCATTCACCTCTTGCTTAATTCTTTGATCTCAGTTATAGATTGGGCTTAAGACTTAGGCTTTATAAATTCATTATTCAATGCATCTTTTGTGTCTTTAAATGACACAAATGGATGAGTCATATTGTACTTAATATATTAACTCAGCACCTTGCCTTGCAATTATGTGACCATCTGCACTTTCTTCCAATTATCATCCTTTATTTGCTGTGACTTCTATACAACATATGCTACAAAAAAAATTGATCAGGGTCTTCTGTCCCCAAACCCTTGAATATAGGAATATTCACTGTGTTCACCATACTGAATAGCGGAAGTGGAGGTGGAGGTGGAGGTGTAGGTGTGTGAGGTGGAGGTGATGGCGAAGGTGGAGTGGATGGATGTGGTATTCCCACAAAACCTTGATCTATTGTTTGCGACGCAAATTGAGGCGTCTTCAGACTATTACTTTCTTTGTCACTATCAGATTCTCCCAACAAAGAACTGTACTCATCACTTGAATCTATATCTCTTCTGAATGGTCTCCCACTTCGCGTAGATCCCATCAAGTCTCATCTAAACATCAATTTAATGGCATAACCTATCTCTCACATAGTAATTAATCCAAGTTTTTAGAGACTTCAGATACTTACCTCTTGGTCCTTTGAAAAACTGGCATTCAAATTCGCTATAACTGACAGACGTATCAATCACAAACTTAGTAATAAATCCACCCAAAATACTATTGATCCAATAATTGACAACCTTCATGACCTTGTTTTCTTATCCTTCGAGGTGCTTCACTAACTTTGGAGTCCACACAATAGGGTTATCCAACTTCTAGGTAGGTTGACCATCCACCAATTTAGCCAACCTTTCGTATAATTCACACGGAAAAGAGCAGAAGAAATCTTTGCATTCCTCTATATACAAATATCTCTGCAACCACTCTTCTTTCAACATGCGCGATTCCTATTTTCTCGGACTACAAATTCGTGCAACTTCTAATCTATTCACTTTTCAATCTTCTTCTTAATCGGTATCCACGTATGACACATCACACATTCCTTAGATAGATCTTGATCCCAACAATGGAACCATTAGTTGGATTGAGGAAGCTTAGACCCAGGTTCATAGTTAGTTGTGCTAACCAATAAAATCCTATAGTAACAACCTTTTCGGCAACAACCCATGTACTGCAGGTTGCAATCTCACCCGAGGCAGTATTGGGGGATTATAAAATCAATTTTCTTCATCCAAAGGACTATGTGATGTGTTTTTGTCAAACTTAGGGCTTTATCTTGGCCTTCTCGAACCCTTAACCCTTAAAACTCGAAAGTTATAGCAATTAATAGTTAGCAGATTTGTGCCCTTCGCCGATTGTGATAAACATGCATAACATCACATAATAAACATTTCTACTTCTTCGTGAATCTATTAAGTACTTTTCCTGATAAATTTCATTCAACAACATACAAATACAATATCTTTAGAGTGAAAATAGTAATAACAGATACACTGATAGATCTTTCAAACAAGCATTTATTATGCTTTATATATTCAATTACAGTCCTTTCAATCCCGCGCATACAGCTGCAGGGGTCCATGCACGCAGCTGTGGACTTACCAAAGTCTTTTCTTACACAACTGTAGGAGCCTTCCCCTTCGCCTAAGTACATAATTGATAAAATAGACCCAAATCCTGCACTTCTATGGTCTTTGCTATCCTTTTCTATGACTCTTCTATGACTCCTTTTTATATCCTTCTTCATTACAATACCATGGTCTGCGAACCATGGGCGGGTCTCAAAACCACCTGAATCTTAACAAACTAAGGGGCTTTGGATGTCTAAAAATTCTCTTTGACTCCTACCGACCTGCGCTACTCATGCTCCGCTCTTCAAAATGCAGAGACTTTACAAAAATTGGCAAAACTTTACAAAATTTGACCCAAGGGACCCCATCGAAACAAATATATGAATTGATTGAAGAATATTTGTTAAATGTTGTGTGCAATTCTTAATATTCCGGTAAAATATTGGACTCCTTTAATTCAATCTTTCTCTGCCTGTTATGTATCCAAATCAAAATAAAACATAAACGTGAGAAAATATAGATCATCGACTAAATAATGAGCCACTTTTTGTGGGAAACCTCCCTTTACATCACATAAATGAAAAATTCGTGGATCATTCAAATGAAAAAAACTCCTTGGTATATAGGGGAGTCTAAAGGGTCAAAATATAATTAGGGCCTACATAACAATAATAATGTAAGATGACAACAATAAAAATAGTGGGCTTCTATGGGGCACAACAATAACAATATGGGGGCTAAACTAGTATTTTAGGGACCTGACATGCCCCTCTCCTTCAAAATAGTGTTTTCCTCAACGCTTGAGTAGTTCTAGATTTTTTTGCATAAAATACTCATCCTTTCATGTGGAACCTTTAGCAGGTAAGCTCTTCCAATTAATGAGATGTTCTGAAATTGATCAACAACCAGATTCTAATTTTATGATTGCTTCAGTATCCAATATGATTTTTCCTTCCTTGTCATGTTCTGGAAACATAGTTTGAGCTGGGATCTTGTCACCAATAACCTTATTTAAGCATGAAACATGGAAAATGGGTGTACTCGTGAAGATGCAAGAAACTCCAATTTGTATACCATAGTACTAATCCTTTGCAACACCTTGTAAGGGCCACAATACTTCAATGATAATTTATTATCCTTCCTATCTTGCTTGAGGAACATTTGTTTGTATGGTTGTATTCGTAAAAATATCTAGTCACCCATGTCAAGACTTTTTTCACTGTGGGGTTGATTTTTCTGTTGCTTCATTCAATTCTGTGCCAGATTTAGGTTATTCTTTAAGAGTTGGAAAACTTGTTGTTGACACTCGATGTGGTCTTCCAGTGCTTGAACCTTAAAATTGTCTCTTAAATATGATGTGATGATTGCGAATGATATCCGTAAAGCACCATAAATGGGGTCATTTTTGCTATAGTGCGGACACAAGTGTTTTACCACCATTATGCTAGAGGTAACCACTTGACCCATTGTGTTTTCTTATCACATACAAAGAAACAAATATATCCTTCCAAACAATTGTTCACTATCTTAGTTTTCCCATTAGATTGAGGATTATAAGATGAGCTGTGAGCTAATTGAGTACAGTGAGAAGAAAGTAATTCTGTTAAAAATTTTCTAGTGAAAATGGGATCTCTTTCACTTACAATAATCTTTGAGTTTCCATGTAGATTTTGAATTGTTTCCACAAATGCAGTAGTGATTGTATTGACTTTGAAAGGATGAGATAATGCAGAAAAGTGTGCATACTTGGTAATTGTATCAATAACCACCATGATGACACTCTTTCCTTAAGGGTTGGGTAAAACTGTGATAAAATCCATTGAGACCTCGTAAAGCTGATTTGGAATGGCTAATGGTTGTAAAATACCCGAGGTCTTAATTGTCTCAACTTTATTTTGTTGGTAAACCAAACATTCTGCCATAGAATTTTGAATATTCGATTTAGGTCCATCCCAAAAAAAATCATTCTTAACCTCGTGGTAAGTTTTAAAGTCCTAAGTGACCTCCTATAGGAGATGTGCAATTCCAAAATAACCTTTTGTTTGAGTTGTGATTTCTTCCATAGCTATAATCAATATTTGTACCATAATGAATCATTTTTCCACATAAATGTATTAGATGCACTCAGATCTTGCTGCAAATTTTGAATGAGTTTCCACACTTCCTTGCCATTCTTCCATTCCCCTTGCTTTAGTTATCCAATTAGGCTAGCTAATAAAAATGGCATAGAGAAATGGCTCCACATTCTCATCCTTTCTTGAGAGTGCATCTGTAACAACATTATGATTCCCTTTTTTGTAGATTATTTCAAAGTAATAACCAAACATCTTTGTGACCCATTTTTGCTACTCTTATGAAAATAATACTTGTTCCAAGAATTATTTAAGACTATCATGATCTGTTTTACCTTGAAATTTATTCCCATTAGGTAAGGGTGACATTGCTTCTAGGCATGTAGTATTGCCAACATTTCCTTCTCATAATTAAGTTTATTTAAATATTTTCCCTTGACCGACTTTAAAAATCAATGGGATTTCCTTCTTGAATAAAAACAACACCATTCATATTTCCTTAGGAAAAAAATTCCACAATAAAGGTGTTTTTGAAGTGTGGTGTAGCTAATATTGGAGCTCGGAACATAATCTCTTTAAGATGTTCAAATGCCTTAGTTGTTTATGGAGTCCAAAAAAATGCACCTTTCTTTATTAATGTTGTTAGAGGTGTTGCCAATTTCCCATAATTATTAATGCACTTGTGATAATATCTTGCAACCCAAGAAATCGTTGAAGATGCCTTAAGGTTGTGGGGGTTTTCCATTCCTTTATGGATTTAATTTTGTTAGGGTCTACCTTAACACCCTGTTGAGGCCTCGGAAATCGCTGCCACAACATTGGGGGATAACCACCCGGTCCGGACCTTGGTACAACTCCTTTTCCATTTGGGATGGTGGCTCCGACTGGAGATAACGGGACCAGTTTCCCGATAATAAAATAAAAGAGATGGATGGGTGATGAATAGTTTGCTTAAGTGATAGGCGACTAGCTTATTCTATTGACAGAAATAGGGAAACTAATATTAATCCCGGGAACAACTTATTCATTCAGAATGCAGCGTTAAATAATCTTTATCTATCTAACAGGCATGTAGATGACTCTGTAAAATAAATAAGAGACATTCAATCATTCAAATATTACCTCATATGAATAGTCACAATGAAGTGATAAATACAAATTACTGCATTCACTGTTTATATCATCGATACATATATACGATTGAAAGGGAAGCATGCGATAAACAACCAATAGTGGAATGCATAAGGAATGCTGTGAAAAGCACACAATATATATATAAGCGATAATAGCAAGAGTGATTTAAACAACAATTCATATAACAAAAATGAGTACAGACGCAGATAATAGTACCATGTGAGCTGCAGATCAATCCGAAATATCAATCACTATTCAAAATTCCTTCTTCAACACAGAAATGCTTTCAAACAATGAAAATAGTGCACATTTGCATAAAAGCCTTCCTCATTAAATTCAGAATAATTGGTCAAGTTTCATAAAAAAATATCCCTGAAGTACAATAGTGCAACTTCAGGGTTTAAGTCATATACAAAACTTTACGACCCTTTCTAAATGCATGAAAGGGTCTATAAATACTACTAAGCTAAAAAAATCTATGAAACAAAATCCTACTCAACTGGTATCAGTAAATGCGATCTATTTCTCAGGGGTGATCTGGCAGTCGGTGATGTGAGTCATGACTCAAGTTGTTTGCCCTTAAACCTGAGCTGGCTTATCGCAAGCATCGACTCCACTTCTGGCGGTCTGTTGAGTCGTAAACTGAATTGGGCAGCGAAGGTGGCATCTTGAATGTCGGGTATAATACATCCGTAAGGCACTTCAAGGCGGCTCTTTGGCTGTATGGCTTGATTAAGAAGAACCAATAAGCATCCCATGTTAAACTGTTGATTCCAGCGATTAATCTTCCGTTTTTCTCCAACTCTGGGTAGCATGAGTGCTCCAACATCTTTTTCGCTGTTAATTGACCTGGAGTACATTGGGAAATCATATTAGACAAATAAAGCGTATTATTTACTAATTCAACCAAATTTCCAGTGGTTGCTTTGCATCTGCAAATCGCTCTTTCTGCCTTCATTAGTTGCAATTGCCATTCTGTGAATAATATTTCTTTGTGCGATTCCAGAATTCTCGGTAGATTAGTTGCCTGGCCTTGATCGGAATCTTGCCATTCTATAAAATTTGTCAGTGTTTCTTCGGCCTGATCCAAATCGGTCCTTGCTTTTTCTACCTTTTCGCTTATGGATGCTACTAACTCGCATAGTGGTTCTGCTTGTGTAATCTGCTGACATAGGAGCTTAACCTGATTAATCAATGCCTTATTTAACTGAAGTGCTTCCGCTTTGAATTCATCTACCTGAGGGAGCTTTTTCATTTGCTCAATTTGAGTGGTCAATTGAGCGATTTGCTCATCTTTTGCTTTCATTGTTCCCTCAGTCGATATTCTTAATTGCTCCAATGCCGCCGATAGCTCCCTTTGCCTTTGGATTGCGCTTTCATCAATCCTCTGCTTTTCCTCTTGTAATTGCTTAGTCAGCTGATTATTGTTCTGTTGCTGCACTAGCAATTCTTGCTCTGCCTGCTCTGCCTTCTGCTGAACTTCCGATAATTTCGCCTGTAGTGAAGAGATGTCTTGATCCTTGGCTTTCAATAAACTGCTCACCTCCGATGCTTTATCAATGGTCGCCGCTGAATATGCTCCAGCGAATTGCGATAGCTTGGTTAAGTCATCGGAGGGGTCGAATTCCTCTTTCCACACAACATTGCCCGTCACTGTTAATTCAGGGAATAGGGAAGGTTGATCAGCTCTTCTCCTTTTCCTCTATCGCTTTACAACTGCTTTGTGCTTAGGGCTATAAAATACATCCAAAGGGGGAATCTCATCAATTTCCAAAATGATTTCTACCGTTGGATCTTTAGGAATTATCTCTGTTTCTTTTGATTTGGGTAGGCAGCTGGTTTCGCCCGAAACCGGTTTCGATGTCGCTTCTTGCGTGTCGCCTTCTTTAGAAAACTCATCATCTTTCGAGCACTCTAGGTTGTTGATGATTGTACTGAATTGCTGCCATTGCTGCAGCAAATTTGGATCAACTAGTGTATCATCATTATTTTTAGAGCTGCTCTCTTCTTGGGCTTTCGCCTGGGTTTCTTCTAGTCGCTGTACATTTTCCTGAGTTACTTCCTGCCTCTGGCTATGTGCTTCCTCCTACTGTTTTGATGTAGTAGAAGGAGGCGTATTACTTAGCTGCTCAGGCTCGCTTGATCTTGTTGTTGTTGGGACAGTCGCTAACAGGTCTAGAGGCAGAGTTTGCAACCTTTGTTCTCTAATTATGTTAAATTCGACTAGCCCTTCATCGTTGTACACATTTCTGGCAAGCGAATTAACTTGATACAGCGATTCGGCCGATGCAAACAAATCCTCGAATCTGTCTTCTTTGTGCTCGACCTTGGCCAATTTGGCCTGGTCGAGCGCATTGTAAGCGATCTTCCTCGGATCATACTGCCTTCTTGGCAGGGTAGCCAGAGTAAGCAAATTCATTTTCCCAGCTTCCTTCTCTGCATGTTTGATATCATGCAGGGTATAAATTCCAATTCGTAAAGGAAAAGAGGGCCAAACATGTTTTTTCACTCTTTTCAGGGTCTGAGTAACCCCATCAGCACTGATTTGATAAGCTACTTCCCTGGCAAGTAACTTATCGGGGATGTAAAGTGGTAGCACATGTGGCCTGGCCTGACTGCCAAAAACTCTGATGTAGGTGAATTTCTCCTCCCCAAACCAACTTGCTATTGCGGTCAAATCTACCCCTGCTTGCTCAGAAATCTTCGGGGCAGGCTTATCAAAAATAGAATAATGAATTGGCAACATAAAACCGTTGCAGATTTGATAAAGGTGGTGCTTATAATTAGTCTTCCATAATTTTTGATAATATATATGAATGGGTGTGGGGTCTTGCGACGTCCACCTCCATCCCAATACAGGAAATTCAGAATTAAAACACAACACATCCATCACATAGGCACTGTAATAGAATGGCGGAATAACCCTCTCTGTGACGCGAAAGTCAGACCTGAAATCGAGAATGGCTTTGGCTAACTTGTCTGATAATATAACCGCCCAATCCATAATTTCACCACGACATGCCGCCTCCATTAAGGCGACCATATCTATGGTGAAATTGGCAGAGTCATGCAGTCCCCATAACCTACACATCATAATTCCAGCATAGCAGTAAGGAGAGCATAAGGAGTCAACTGAGTACTTACCCGAGGTTTCATGCTTGTGTTTCGTTGGATTTTGTCTCCAGCCTCGAATTGGTTCAGACTCGGTCTCGTTCTCTGCTCAAAATTTCTCCAGAAATGCCGCATTATATTTCTTCTCTTCTGGCGGTAGGTGATACATTAGCCTTAGGTCTTCGGCTCGAAATGAACCGAAAATCCTCCCGTCTGCAGTGTTAAACAATCTGTTGATAATTGGGAGCTCTTGGATTTCCCATCTTACCACATCCGTGTATGGGAGAACTTGCTCCCGGGCCGCTATTCTATGCAGAAAGGAGTCGGCCAAGTCTTTTAAATTGGCGTCGGATTTGCTGTTATTATCGCATGAGATTTCTATCCCGGTCACCTTTGGCTCTTCTGCTTCAATCAAATTATACGTCCTTGCCAAGTGGTCCTTGTAAGTCCTAAGCACGTCGTATCTGATATAAGCCCTTTGTTCTTTCCGCTTGGATCAATGACAGCTTGCCCTGCGGCTGGCGAAGCAGTAGGAATTGTAGTCTTCTTGGACTTCTTTCCCATCCCACTTAATTATGTCTCTGTGGAAGAATCCTGCACAGAGCGAAAGATAGGCGTAACACAGGCAATAATAACATGAATTGAACAGAGTGAAGTATATATATCTGGATGCATTCATAGCGATCAATTTACTTGAGGTGGCCTTGGGATCAAATCCGTGGATAGATCGCAAGCTTGCTGTTCTCATTAAATGATCGTTATGGCCTGTCAATCTCATTAATACCAGTCACTTCGGTTAATGGCCGAATGATTTATTTGAAGCATGCCTTGGGCGATTTG
>APFE031100215.1:136781-162773 GCA_000404065.3 Pinus taeda
GGAAATCATATTAGACAAATAAAGCGTATTATTTACTAATTCAACCAAATTTCCAGTGGTTGTTTTGCATCTGGAAATTGCTCTTTCTGCCTTCATTAGCTGTGATTTCCATTCTGTGAATAATATTTCTTTGTGCGATTCCAGAATTCTCGGTAGATTAGTCGCCTGGCCTATATCGGAATCCTGCCATTCTATAAAGTTTGTCAGTGTTTCTTCGGCCTGATCCAAATCGGTCCTTGCTTTTTCTACCTTTTCGCTTATGGATGCTACCAACTCGCACAATGGTTCTGCTTGTGTAATCTGCTGACATAGTAGATTAACCTGATTAATCAATGCCTTATTTAACTGAAGCACTTCTGCTTTGAATTCGTCTACCTGAGGGAGGTTTTTCATTTGCTCAATTTGAGTGGTCAATTGAGCAATTTGCTCATCTTTTGCTTTCATTGTTCCCTTGGTCGATATTCTTAATTGCTCCAATGCCGCCGATAGCTCCCTTTGCCTTTGGATTGTGCTTTCATCAATCCTCTGCTTTTCTTCTTGTAATTGCTTGGTCAACTGATTATTGTTCTGTTGCTGCACTAGCAATTCTTGCTCCGCCTGCTTTGCCTTCTGCTGAACTTCCGATAATTTCGCCTGTAGCGAAGAGATGTCTTGATCCTTGGTCTTCAATAAACTGCTTACCTCCGATGCTTTATCAATGGTTTCCGCTGAATATGCTCCAACGAATTGCGATAGCTTGGTTAAGTCATCGGAGGGGTCGAATTCCTCTTTCCACACAACATTGCCCATTACTGTTAATTCGGGGAATGGGGAAGGTTGATCAGCTCTTCTCCTTTTCCTCTGTCACTTTACAACAACTTTATGCTTAGGGCTATAAAATACATCCAAAGGGGGAATCTCTTCAATTTGAAAAATGATTTCTCCCATTGGATCTTTAGGAATTATCTCTGTTTCTTTTGATTTGGGTAGGCCGATGGTTTCGCCCGAAACCGGTTCCGATGTCGCTTCTTGCGTGTCACCTTCTTTAGAAACCTCATCATCTTTTGAGCACTCTAGGTTGCTGATGGTTATACTGAATTGCTGCCATTGCTGTAGCAAATTCGGATCAACCAGTATATCATTATTATTTTTAGAGCTGCTGTCTTCTTAGGCTTTTGCCTGGGTTTCTTCTTGTTGCTGCACATTTTCCTGGATTACTTCCTGCCACTGGCTATGCACTTCCTCCTGCTGCTTTGATGTAGTAGGAGGTGGCATATTACTTCGCTGTTCAGGCTTGCTTGATCTGGTTGTCGTCGGAACAATCACTAACAGGTCTAGAGGCAGAGTTTGCAACCTCTGTTCTCTAATTCTGTTAAATTCGACTAGCCCTTCATCGTTATACACATTTCTGGCAAGCGACTTAACTTGATACAACGATTCAGTCGACGCAAACAAATCCTCGAATCTGTCTTCTTTGTGCTCGACCTTGGCCAATTTGGCCTGGTCGAGCGCATTGTAAGCGATCTTCCTCGGATCATACTGCCTGCTTGGCAGAGTAGCCAGAGTGAGCAAATTCATTTTTCCAGCTTCCTTCTCTGCATGTTTGATATCATGCAGGGTATAAATTCCAATTCGTAAGGGAAAAGAAGGCCAAACATGTTTTTTCGCTCTTTTCAGGGTCTGAGTAACCCCATCAGCATTGATTTGATAAGCTACTTCCCTGGCAAGTAACTTATCGGGGATGTAAAGTGGTAGCACATGCAGCCTGGCTTGACTGCCAAAAACTCTGCTGTAGGTGAATTTATCCTCCCCAAACCAACTTGCTACTACAGTCAAATCTACCCCTGCTTGCTCAGAAATCTTTGGGGCAAGCTTATCAAAAATGGAATAATGAATTGGCAACATAAAACCGTTGCAGATTTGATAAAGATGGTGCTTATAATTAGTCTTCCACAATTTTTGATAATATATGTGAATGGGTGTGGGTTCTTGCGACGTCCACCTCCATCCCAGTACAGGAAATTCAGAATTAAAACACAACACATCCATCACATAGGCACTGTAATAGAATGGTGGAATAACCCTCTCTGTTACGTGATAGTTAGACCTAAAATCGAGAATGGCTTTGGCTAACTTGTCGGATAATATAACCGCCCAATCCATAATTTCGCCACTACATGCCGCCTCCATTAAGGGGACCATTTCTATGGTAAAATTGGTAGAGTCCTGCAATCCCCATAGCCTACACAACATAATTCCAACATAGCAGTAAGGGGAACATAGGGAGTCAACTGAATACTTACCTGAGGTTTCATGCTTGTGTTTTGCTGGATTCTGTCTCCAACCTCAAATTGGTTCAGACTCGGTCTCGTTCTCTGCTCGAAATTTCTCCAAAAATGCTGCATTATATTTTTTCTCTTCTGCCGGTAGGTGATACATTAGCCTTAGATCTTCGGCTCGAAAAGAACCAAAAATCCTCCCGTCCGCAGTGCTAAACAATCTGTTAATAATTGGGAGCTCTTGGATTGCCCACCTTACCACATCCGTGTATAGGAGAATTTGCTCCCGGGCCGCTATTCTGTGCAGAAAGGAGTCGGCCAAGTCTTTTAAATTGGCGTCGGATTTACTGGTATTATCGCATGAGATTTCTATCCCGGTCACCTTCGGCTCTTCTGCTTCAATCAAATTATACGTCCCTTGCCAAGTGGTCCTGGTAAGTCCCAAGCACGTCGTATCTGATATAAGCCCTTTGTTCTTACCGCTTGGATCAACAACAGCTTGCCTCGCGGCTGGCGAAGCAGTAGGCATTGTGGTCTTCTTGGACTTCTTTCCCATCCCACTTTCTTCTGTCTCTATGGAAGAATCCTGCACAGAGCGAAAGATAGGCGTAACACAGGAAACAATAACATGAATTGAACAGAATGAAGTATATATATCTAGATGCATTCATAGCGATCAATTGACTTAAGGTGGCCTTAGGATCAAATTCGTGGATAGATCGCAAGCTTGCTGTTCTCATTAAATGGTGGTTATGGCCTGTCAATCTCATTAATTCCAGTCGCTTCGATTAATGGCCGAATGATTTATTTGAAGCATGCCTTGGGCGATTTGGCGGTTTGAACGTGGATGAGCGGCTTTTCAAAGGATATTGCCTTAATTACGAATAAATCATATTAAACTGCCATTTATGACTTTTTCTTTGAAAACTACGCTTTTTTCCCTTTTCGCAATCGGGTATCGGGGAAATGCTAAGTTATTACATTGGTTTCATTTGGAATCCGCGATCGCCGATGGCGATATCGCATCGCGTCGGGAATAGCTAGCAAGTGCGCTTAGAATGAGGGCATGGTGAGTCGTCGATCGCCGATGGCGATATCGCATCGCATCGGGCGAAGGGGAGCTTATTTGCACTTTAAGTGTCATCGCTGATTGCCGATTGCTGATTTCGCATCGCATCAAAGTAAGGGTTGTTACTCATGTTACTTTATTCTTTTGCCGATATCCGATAGCGATTTCGCATCGGCGAAAACCAAGATGTCCCTTAAGTTGTGCTTTCTTTGTTATTGCGATATGCGATCTTGCGAACGCTTTATTGCGATGATAAAGATAGATCATTTTATGTTGGGGTTTTTTTGATTGGTTTTATTAAAAAGGCCTTTTAATAATGTTTCCTTTTATTCGAGCCTTTTTGAAATAGAACTTTAAATTGATACCAATTTAAAACAAAAATTAAAAGGGACCCATTTCACATTATATGTTTAGGATAGTAATGATATGAAATGGGGGGTTGTTGTATGGCACAACACACCCTTATGAGATACAAGATGACCCAAATATTCTTCCCGTATCCCAAATAAACATTTAGGGGTTTTTTCATACAATTGTTTCTCCTCCAATAGTTTGAGCACCCTATCAACATGATGAACATGATCTTTCCATGAATTGTTGTAGATTAGTATATCATCAAAAAATACTAACACAATTTTTCTAAGGGTTTTAAAGTGGAATTCATCAAACCTTGTAATGTAGAAGGTGCATTAGCAAGGCTAAAAGGCATGACCAACAATTCATAATGGCCTCAATGAGTTCTGAATGTTGTTTTGGAAATGAATTTTGTCTTCATTCTAATTGGATGATATCTTAAATGAAGATACAACTTGGTGACATAAATTGTTCCATGTAGTTCATCCAAAAATTCATCAATGATAGGAGTGGGAAATTTATCTTTAATAATAAACTTGTTGATATCTCTATAATCTAGAAACATACACCATGATCCATCCTTCTTGTGCACCAATACTACTGGAGAAGAGAAAGAACTTTGACTAGATTAAATTATACCTACCTCTAGCATATCTACAACCACACATTCAATTTAACTCTTCTGGGCATAAGGATATCTATATGATATGATGTTTATAGAACACTTCCTGGAATCAAGTGAATAACATGATCATGATTGCGAATATGACGGAGACCTTTGGGAGTCTCAAATACTTTGGAATGATTATCCAGAACTCTTTGGAGATCTTGAGACATGGATGGCTTAGAGGTTTGAACATATTTCGAGCATAATTGTGCAATTACCCCTCATTGTTCCTTTTTCAAAATATTTGTCATGCCATTAGAGCTGATTATTTTCCGAAGTTTCGTTGTGATACCCCTTAATTCAATTTCCTTTCCTTCCCATAAAAATTTCAAGAAAAGTTCTTAAAAATTAAAATATATCATTCCCAAAGATTGCGAGCATTGGACTCCTAATACAATATAATCACCACCCATTGGAATGATAAGCATTGGACTATTCAATACATATTCCCCCATGGTTGGATTGATATTATGGCACTTCCTTGATCAATTTATAGTTCATCCATCTACAACTCTCACTTGACGCTTTGGTGTTGGATATATAAAGTAATTCAAATATACTATATTAAAAATAATAAAATTATGGGTACTACCTAAATCAATTATCACTATTACCATTTTCTTCTTGATATATACTTTTATATTGAGAGTTTGAGGAGTGATAATTCCCACCAATGCATTACAATATATGGTCATATTCATTTCTTCTGCTTCAACCCCTAGGGTTGGTTCATGGTGTATATATTATTCTTTTGATGTTTCTTGTTCCTTTTCTTCCTCCTCTTCACAATATATGTAAAATAATTTCTTCTCAGCACACTTATGGCCTTTAGTGTATTTTCTATCACAATTGTAACAAATCCCTTTTTATTTTTTTCTTCCAGTCGTTGTGGTGTCAACCTTCTAGGTTGTGGGAGGCTAGAAGTGGAAGCACTTCCATATTTATAGTTGTGAGTGGTAGACCTCCTTGGTTACATAATTTTTCTTTCAATTTTTCTTGCCACCCTGAATGCATTCTCTAATGACTTAGGTTCCAAAAAGAGAACCTCATGTTGGATGTTATCCTTTAAAGTCCATATGAAGATATTAGTCACAAGCTCCTTTGGAATATTCTGTACCTTGATATTCAATCTTTGGAAGTCCTCAATGTGCTCCATGATTGAACCCTTTTGTTTGATATCTATCAATTGGCTAAAGAAGGTATTTCTCTTTGTATCCTCATAATGTGCTATAAATTCTTATGTAAAAATTGTCCAAGTGACAAGTGAATTATGAGAACAAAACCATCAGTACGACACAAATTGATTGGGTTCTAAACATAAAGATGCACTATGTACCTTTTGTGTGTGTTTCACATAATGTAGATCAAAGAACTTCTCCATATGTTGTATCCATGTTACCATATCCTTGCTATCAAACTTCCTCATATCAATCTTTGGAATATGGTTGGTCTTCAACCCAAAATTAGAGTCTCTAAAATCATGATTCGCATTCCTTTTTTTTTTGATCATGAGTTTCATGGAATACCTTATCAACATTAGGAAGAATTTCTTGTAACAACTTTGTCAAACCTTCCATTTCTACTTTTAAACCGTTCTTCAAATCTTCCCTATCCCCTTTCATTTCTGATTTCATTCATCATCTCTTCCAATTCATTTTATTTTCTCTTTGTGAGAGTGAAAATTGGTACACTTGGTCTCGTAATTTTGATAATAATATAATGTTACATTTATTCTTCTTCATGCATCATAGTAGAGATTTCCGAGGGCTTAATGGGTGCAGATTTGTTTTTTTGTTTAAGAAATTTTTTGGGATCAATTAATGATATCTATGCTTCCCTATGTCCGTTGAATAATTTCAAACTATTTTTCAAACATAAGTTGTGAAAATTTAAAAATACACACCTTTTAAGAGCCTGATTGTGAGCTTGTTGATAAGGATGATATTAAACTATTGTATCTATGTGATTTCAACTTACCAAGGTCTAAAATTGTGTCCTCTATGTCCTATTTTCAACTCCACTCATCAGACTGAGATTGAATTCTTCAAGATGAAGTTATGCCAAATCTTCCACGATGACTTGATTATGGATTGGTTCAATAGATCGAACTAATTATATGGGATTCCACATGTCCCTGTTTTAACCTTCGACCTTAAAAATCATACCTAGAAAACTAAAGTTCATGCACTTTCATTCACTTTTTACAAAATTCTAATCCAATGCTCGAAGAGAAAGTTATGACGAGTTTCCATGAGACACTTGTTTGAGACTAAATTGTGGATCATACATAAACCCTAACTTCCTTGAACCATATCTACGAAAATATATTGAACCAAGTTCTGAAATTGCAACCAAATGTTCATCAAGATTTCACTTCCATGTTTGAAGCTTCACAAAAAAATAATTATAGTGAAAATTCCACGATGACATGTTTGAAGCAGAAAAACCCTAAGAACAAAAGGTTTGATACCAAATGTTATGTATCCACATCAAAATGACACAAAAATATAAAAAAATATAGATGAATGATTAGATAATGAGCCACTTTAAGGGGGGAACCTCCCTTTACATGACATAAATGAATCTTATTCTTGGATGATTCAAATTGAAACAACTCCTTGGTATATACAAGAGTCTAAAGTGTCAAAATATAATTAGTCCCTACATAGAAATAA
Source organism: Pinus taeda (assembly GCA_000404065.3). Lineage (NCBI taxonomy): Eukaryota > Viridiplantae > Streptophyta > Pinopsida > Pinales > Pinaceae > Pinus > Pinus taeda. Next base: position 143,805 of record APFE031100215.1, read on the forward strand.
TAATATAAGGGTGCAACAATAAAAAAAGTGGGCTTTTATGGGGCACAACAATAGAAATATGGGGGCTAAACTAGTATTGTAGGGCCCTAGCACTATCTTATTACAAAGACACAAGAAGGAATCTCTTACGCAGATTACAAGCCTATTGCCTATATTAATCTTGTTTACAAGTTAATCACTAAAATACTTGTAGGAAGAATAAATGTGGGCCTTAGTTTTTTTTTTTAGATGAACAATTTGGTTTTCTACATCGTAGAAACATACATGATGTGGTATATGTTTCTCAGGAAGTCTTTCAATCAATGAAAACTACTAACTCAAAAGCAACAATTATGAAGCTGGACCTATCTAAGGCTTATGCTAAGGTAAATTGGATGCTTGTTTGTCTAGTTATTATTTAGATGGGGTTTGATATTATTTTTTTCAATTGGATTATGGGATGCATCCAAAATGCGTTGTTTTTGGTTATGATTAGTGGATCCCCTTCTCCATTTTTCACTGCATCGAGGGGAATTCAATAGGGATGTACTTTATTTCCTCTCATCTTTTTGATTATAACGAATACCTTTAGGGGATTGGTGGTTGAGTCTAGGGTGAAAGGTTTGCTTGGAGGGGTGAAAGTTCCAATTAAGTGGTGATATCTCACATTCTTTTTGTGGACAAATTGTTAGGATGTTCCTAAAAAACTCATAGGAATATTATGTCTTTAAAAAGCACCCTAGATCTCTTTTGCATGGTTACATATATGGAGATAAATGCACATAAATATTGTATCATTTTTAATGGAATGCTTGAGGAATCTATGGTGCAGGTAAAGGAAAATTTTCTCTTTTCAGTCAAAGCTCTGAATGAAGGCTTAAAGTACATGAGGTTCTTTATAAATCCAAATAAATATTGCGTATAATATTGGATGCAGATGGTTCAAAAAGTGGAAGGACTCATTCAAGTGTGATCAAATCATTTCCTGTAGAGAGGAGGGCATATGGAACTTATCAAGTGCATCATGGAAAGTATTCCAATATACTAGAACTTTAAAGTAGTGATTCCAAAAGGATTTCTAAACTTGATGAAGAAAGCATGCCTTAGATTTTTGTGGAAATGTGCTGGATATCATAAAGAATATGTGTTGGTAAAGGGGGAAAAATCAATACCCCAAAGGATCTTAGAGTGTGGGTTCTTAAGGAGATTCACCTCTTTGCAAAGACTGGCTGTAAAGAACTTGTGGAGGTTAACAAGTGATTCATTCCTCTGGTTCAAATTTATGCAAGCCAATTACTTTCTAGGTATTTCTATTGTGGATTAGTTTAGATGTTAAAATAAATCCTCTACATGATTGATAGTGTGGAGAGCACTTGTTAGGGCCTTACCCTTGGTTGGTTAGTGGCTGGCTTGGTGTGTGGGGAATAATAGGGTCACCAAAATTGGTTATGATCCCTACTATGGTTCCACGAACATCTACGGGTTCTCAACCCCTTTTCTTCATGAATTGATTCTTTTGAACTTGTTATGTCTAACTGATTCCATCCCATAGCATCCACATGACATAGGTTAGGAAGCTGGATAATGAATAGGAATATGGGACTATAAATAGAAACAATGGATGAATGAGATACATATATATACCTTGTTGTCAAAAATCAAGTTCAAATTTGTGATAATGTTCAATGTTTTCTTTGTTGGACCAAGAACCCCATTTTTGGAGATTTTACTGCAAAACTTGTGTACAATGCATGGTGTGAAGAAAATTTCTTAGAAGAAAGAACCTGGTAGTGGTAGGTATTATGGAAAGTTAGTGACCATTCAAATCCAATATTTGTGCCTAGTTGGATTTCAACAAAATACTTCTCACCGAGGACAATCTGCAAAAGCAAGGCTAGTCCAGTTCCAACCAATGCCACTTGTGTAAGCTTTAGGAGGAGACACATGGTCATATTTTTATGCGATGTAGTTAAACTTTGTAAATTGGAATTTATATTTGGAATTATTTAAATCCAAATTGCATATGGTTGGGAGTTTCACTTGAAAATGTCTATAGATTGCAGTGCTTGGATATAGGGAAAAACTTACGGATGACAATTCATTTTGAAGTGTAGAAACCTTAGCAAATCTTAATAATCCCTAATATATAAACTATAAAATGTTTTGTAATGTTGTATAAAAGTATTATTTTCTAATGATATATAGTCTCTTTGAAATTTTGGCGATTTTCAAAGAAAAATAGTTACTTCCTATAAGATTTGGGTGATTAAGTTTTACAAAAAATGGAAATTAATGAATCATTTTTTGGGAAAAAAACATGGAAAATTAGACCATTTGTGAAATTTAGCTCCTAAAATTTTCTATGGTTGGATAAGGCAATGTCGAATTACCCAAGCTTACCTTTTCTATGAATAACCTATGTGTGGTGAGCACATAATCAAAGAATATTCCAAGAAAAGTCCATACCTACGAATTTGTGTGTAGCAAAGATAATGGTGATGGAACAATACTTTAAGTAAGATACAAAATAACCGAGGCTAGGGAACTTGATCATGCCAATGATAGATTTTGGATACCCATGGGGCTATTCTGATGGGGCCAATCAAGGCCATCCTCTATAATGTGGATTGGGGGCATTCGTCTATTTCATCCACACACACTTTGTGATGTAGATATGCACTAGGCAAAGGCTCTAACAACAAAGTTGAGCTTGTGGCCCTATGAATATTATTGGAATTGGAAGAGGAAAAAGGAGTAACACACATGCATGTGTTGGGGGATTCAAAACTAATCATCGAATACACAAACCAAAAGGAAGATGTGAGAATTCTTGGTATGGAGACCTTGGTCTTGGATATCCATGATGATGATTGTTCATTTGAACTCATTTCATTCTGTCACATTCTCCATGAGTTAAACACGTAAGATGATTATGTATAAACATAAGATCTTGCTATAACATTTGGATTTTTCAATTATCATGAATTCTTGGATGGGAAGGATATTAAGTCCATGGGGACCAACCTCTCTTACTACTTTATTTATCTTTTAATCACTGATGTTTAAAAAGAACCCGTTTTGGGGGTTTTTATGTTCGAAGGCGTGGATAGGGGTCTATCCCCTAAGTTTTTGGCTTTTCGGATCAATAGGATATAATATTTTTGGTTACAATATATGCTATATGTTTGATGAAGTTCGGAAAGACAATGAAGACATTACACACACACACACACACACACACACACACACACACACACACACACACACACACACGAAGATATATTAATCCTTTGGGATTGGGAAAATGTATTGTAAACACGTAATAAGAATACAAAGAGACCTTGGAATGTGAATATCAAGGGTCTCTCTTCTATGTGTATATATTGATTTTCTTATTAATATAAAAATTGATATTTAATAGTTACCATACTTCCCGTTCTGATATGGTATTAGAGGATAGGTCTCTCATTCATCTATAGTTATGTCCTGAACAATAAATCTTGTCTATTACCATTTTCTCTCTGCCATCCATTCAAAATGTCGTATTTATTATTCTATCTTAAGAATTTTTGCGATGGTACATGGGTTTTTTGCAACGTTATCCTAACATTCTCCATGACATGATTATGAGCTATGCAACACCCTCCATATTTTGGAAGGATTTATGTTTTTCATCCCTTGATAAGTTGTTGAGGCCAAGCTTGAGAAGCCTTCTACCATGAATAATTCTAGTTATAATCACAAGCCCAAGGCCACAAGTATTGTGAATAAGGTTAACATCTCAATTAAAGTTGATAAAGCATCCATTGCCAAGATTTCTAAAGATACATGCTAAAGTTTCTGCCAAACCGACCCAAGGCTCAAGGCCCAAGGCTACACTCAAGAAATATGTTGCCACCAAGGCTCCTACAACAACTAAAGTTAGCAATCTGTCATGTCCCCATTTTTATTTTTCTCTATAATATAACTAGGGTGGATTTCCAGGGCATGGGATGGCTAGGTCATTTTGGGGGTTTTTATGGGTTTTGATGGCATTCACTTGCCATATTCCTAATCATGAACAGTTCTACACATCTTTTTCTTGGTTTTGTGGCTTTCTGATAATTCCCGTAAAGCAGGGTTATTATTGGGCATAACTTAATTAATTACGTTCAAGGTGGCATTCCAAGACGAATATTTTACATAACACATTAGTGTAATAGGTTGTTGGGACCAAAATCAGAATATCTACATGATGAGATGATGAGAAGTGATTTCCAGTGACAGGAGAGAGTATGGTAGGTGATTTACCATTTTCCCAACTTAAAAATGACTTTAATTAGTCATTTAATTAAAAAGGGAAAATATTAATTAAGGGGAAATGGCCAAACGCGACTTAAGTTGTTGACAAAATAATCTTTGGGGTTGGGAAAATGAGAACAACAAAGCCTATGCCTTGATTGCAACATCTATAAATGAAGAGGTGAGTCACCATATTTCACCATTTTCAAATGCTTTTGAAGCCTTACAGAATTTGAAGGAACTCTATGGCTCACACTCTAAACTTGACGTTGTCCAATTAATGATTAAATTATTCAGTCTTGAATTGAACAATAATGATCCTCTTGCTTTAACATTAGAAATAAGATCTATTATGCATGATATAAAAACCATTGGTGTTCAAATAGACATTCCTCCTATAGCTTATATCAAGGCACTATATCCCACTTATTCAAATTATCTTGAGTCATTGCAAGCAAGTGGAAACCTCAAGGAGATTACCTTTGACTCCCTTGAGAAGAATTTTGTTGAGAGAGAGAAGGCTTTTGGGAAGAAGACAAATCCTCAGTATTTTGAAGAAGCTGTGTGTCGTGCACATATAGAGAATAATCATCTCAAGATTCTTCTAGAGGAAGGTGTAGCCGAAAAGGAAGAGGAAGAAGAAATTTTAGAGGCAGGGGGGGGCAAACAATTCCAAGGAGAAAAATCTGATCTTCATGGCATACATTACAATAGAGATGGACATGATGCATCCACATGTAAGTTTCCTTGCGATAAAATTGAGTAGGAAAGAATTGAAGCCAAAGGTAAAAACCCATGACAAAGAGAAAGGTAAACCAACCGAATATGCTCATTATGTTGTGGCACATTGTAATATTGGAGTAACTAAAGACTTGTTTAATGCTTCACTTTCTTCTTAGAAAAATGATTGGTTTCTTGATTCAGGAGCAACTTGCCACATGACCTTTAGAAGAGATTTTTTTGAAGAATTTATTGACAAAGTTGATGGAGAAATATACTTTGTAGACAAGTCAAAACTCAAGCCGTTAGGGCTTGGCACCATCAGGCTCAAATTGCTCAGTCTTCCAGAATTTCTTCTACATGATGTTGTATACCTCCTAGAGTTGAGGAGAAACTCACTGCCCTTGTTCCACATCCATTAACAAGGACCCTCCATTCATATGTTTGATGGCAAGGTTGAGGTCAAAAAATCATTAGATCACTCACTTCTCATGACGGGGATAGAAGAAGAAAGACTTTTGAAGCTGCAAGGTACCTTTGCTTGTGCACAAAACTTCTCATGCAATTCTCATTATGATGAAGGTACATTTCCATCAAGTATTTTATGGTATGCTAGATTTGGACACTTGAATTATGACAACCTCCATATGTTGAAGAAAAGTGGTGTTACTAGTTTTCCTACAATTCTTAGGAAACTTAAGCAATGTGATGCTTGTACATTAAGAAAGCACATCAAACAATTTTTTCATGATTCTCATTCTAGAGCACATAAAAAAATTAAACTTATTCATTTAGACTTCGAGGGAGACAAAGAAACTTGGGTATCTACTTTAGGTTATGCTATGAGTATTGAACCATGAGCTATCTCCTAGGGATCACACAAACAATCAGTTCCAACGGATTCCACAACTGAGGTAGAGTATGTGGTGGCAACTGAAGCAAAAAAGGAAATTGTGTGGCTCAGGAAAATTCTGGAAGATTTGCAGGAGAAACAAATGCATTCAAACCCTCTCATGATTGAAAACACTTTTACAATAAAGTTGGCCAAGAGTCCAAAGTTCCATGATCGAATGAAACACATAAATACAAAGTACCATTTGATTCAGCATTGTGTATAGACCAAGACAATCCATCTACACCATTGTTCCACAAATGAGTATATTTCAAACATATTCACCAAAGTGCTTGGAAGAGAAAGTTCGAAAGATTCAGAATGATGCTTGGAATCACCAACATCCTTTCATATTGGGGGGGGGGGGGGGGGCATGTTGACACCTAATCTTTGGGATTAGGAAATTCATGTAAATACTGCAAATAAAAAATAAGGAGATTAGGAATATGAAGAGACACTTAGAGGTGAAGCCCAAGAGTCTCTCCCTCCATGTATATATCCATGAACAATCTTAATGCAAAAACACAATTCACATTATGGAGTTACATCCTAGCCTAACATAAATAAATTAAAAAGTCACTTAAGACAAATCCAAGGAGGAGCTTCTAGAATAATAATGAAATACTTCTAGAAGTTTGGAGATCTATCTATGGAGCCTTTAAAAGGAGGAGGAGGATATCATTTGAGACATCTTGGAGTTGAGTATTTTTTGTAGTGGAGAGGTTTGGAGAACCTGGAGTTCCCAGCTTCAGCAGTAGCCCTAGGACAGAAACCCTCAGGTGATTTAGTGAGAATGGCCGAGAACCCAACTCTCCCCTTGGTGGATTCATTTAGAATCCATGGGTGTAGTGATTGATTTCCTGTTTGAGTTTGGAGGCTGACATCAACATTATAGCATATATTGGACGGTAGTTTCCAGCTATTATATTAGCATATATTTCTATATAATAAAGTTGAATTTTGTTATTTTTGCTTCATATCACATTGTTCCTCGTGTTGTGATATTTTAATGAGATTGATGTATAATTTATGGATTTATTGTTTCTTTCAAATTTACAGTATTTTGGTTGTGTTTCTTGGTGAAATTGTGCAAAGTTAAAACCCTCATGAAATTTCCCATTTGGGATATTACAATGTTATCAGAGTATTCCTTGTTTTACTGTGAAATTTGTGGTTAGATTTGTGAAAATTGTTTATGGAGCTGGTGCCCAAATTTTTTGAAGCAATTTGCTGCTAAATTTATATTTAGAACATTACAGTGGTATCAAAGCATGATTTTGACAAGCTATGGGTTAAAATCAAAGTTTCTATATTGTTCCTAAAGAACAAAGGATCAAAGTTTGGGGTTAAATTTCTTAATCTATTTGTTGGAGAATCATTATTGCAGGTGATTTCACAAGGTGGGAAAGAGAACATATTGGATGGAGTAATATTGATTTGCAGGGGTGAAATTAATGATATTGTTGGGAAAAATTTATTCTACTGCACCAAAATTATTTTCCTGGGCCATATTTTCCTGTTGGGCCAAAATTCTCTTGATGTGCCAAATTTCTCTTACCATGATGAATTTCTCTTGTTGGGATGAACTACTTTGCAGCAATTGAATTTATTGGGGAAGAGATTCTTCCTCAGTATTATTAATAGATTTGGTTGGGTTTCTTGTTGCGACATTTTTTTCAATAAAGACTTGTGATTCACTGACTGCCCAATTTTTGCTGGAATTTATTAAAATTTCGGCAAAATTACTTATGGATATGTTTTTGAAGAAATTTTATTTGTTGAGGCCATATTATTGTTCCCCATATCCTAATTATTTTCCAGAGCTAGATTTATCTATTGGGGTCGAGTTTATTTGTTAGGTTGATTTTATTTGTTGGAGCCTAGTTTTTTATCAGAGGTCTTGTAGGAGATTTCTCTCATTTGAGTCAGTGATTTTGTAGTGAAATTACATGACTAAAGAGTTGGAGCATTGTTGTAAAAATTTATCTTATTTGGACCAATGTGCAGATTTGGGCAAACTGGGAAGCTCACACTAAATTGGGAATCTCCAGGTCATCTAGAATTTGCCCAAGATTTTTCTGGGTTTTATGAGAGTAGTTCATGGTTCAAATTTCAGAATTTTTTGTCAATATTCGGGCTATAAATCAACATTCCTTCAACATTTCATTTTATTGGTCAATTGGGTAATTCACACCACTTGGTGGGATTGATATCAGATTAGATTTAAACCAAATGATTTATGGGTTTTTATGGTTTTGGTGTGAGGAGCTCCAGGTTAAATTTTCATAATTTTCTGAGCAATTTTGAGTTAAGAAACTTGGGTTCTTCATTAGTAGTAGCAGTGGTATTTTCAGGGCGGTATGTGCTACCAATTTGGGCCATTTCTGACACTTGGGTCTACTTCATTTCACTTGGGTTTTGTATGCATGCAATGTGGTATCAAATTCATTTGAACATTATAATTCCCTCAAGTACTTTCCTCTCATAATTATTTATGTTGCAAGTGTTTCCACTTTATTTGCAAGACGTTGGACAAAAGTACTACTTGCTAGCTATTTGTTAAAATTTCTCAAAGAAAGATTTTAATTTTTTCTAACTTAGTGAGAGAGTATGGTGAGTCTATATGAGGTGTTCATATTTGGATCTCTATCTAATTGTTGAGTATTTCTTGAAGTGAGAGGATTTTGTAGTGAGTCATCTACTAATATGTACTTCTGTTGTTGCTGTCAGTTAAAGTCATGCATAAAATAACTTTATGTACTTGTCATTCTTCGGCTAAAACATGGATAAAAAATTCATAAATTCCCTTTAGAAATTAGCAGCAGAAACCAACAAATCCCTTTCTAAGGGGATACTTACTTTGCTACAATAAGAGTAACCACAAAAATAACATGAATTGAGGCCCAAAATTTATGCACTACGAACATATTTAAGATGTATGGGGGTACAAAAAAATCCCTTTTCAAACTAGAAAAACTTACTTCACTCCTCTCCAAGGTGCATCAGTTAGGTGGGAAGAGCTTGATTTGGGCTCTAAAGCCAACTATGCTTGCTCTCATACAACAAAATTTTTTGGAGCATCCTTGTGTAAGGATCAAAATTTCAGTTGCCTCTTGTCTTAATAGTATCATGTTGTTTTTGCATTATGAGGAGAGTCTTCGGGTTGATAGTGGATACCTTTCAGGATTTGGATAACAGTGAGGGCCCTACCTTAGCGAAGAGGCCAAAGATTCTATAAGTTATTGCCTTGGTCAGATCTTATGACCTCGTGTTTGAGTTGGAGTGTGAAGATTTGATCCTTCAGATGTTTCAATGATTATTCAACATTAAGAAACATCATCCTATCACAGTCATAACACACATGCAATCCATTTTGTCTTCGTGCATGGGAGGACATGATTCCATTTGGTGAGAGTTACAGTCTATATTTTTGGCCATTTGGAGGGAGGAACAATTGTAGGTTTTAACCCCGTACAGAAATTACCTTCATATGAATTCTAACAACAGAAAATAAACAATGCGAGAGCATAACACATAAAACACATATACACAGATAATTTCCCCTGGGTCCCAAAACCGAGACTACCAACTTGATTTTTCATTATGTTCCTTTCAATGCTACAATACATATTTATACATGCCGAAGCATCCAATACTATGGACCGAAAACCATCGCATCCAAAACCATGTGCAAAAACCATAGGTAGGTCCGCCCAACGTAATATAGGGTCCAAATTTTTTTCCCTGGAGCGCTGCCTCGGACCCTGTAGAGGGGGGCTACCTACCCACCTCAAACCCCCTGGATAGGGGGGGTTGCCACCCCCCTGTGACCCCCCTATTATGTAGTCAGCGCAATGAATGGGGGGCTTCACCCCCCCTTCTAACCCCTCGGTTAACTACTTGGGCTAGTCATGGAAAGAATATAACACAACCCAACATTCTCCCACTTGTTGTTTTCTTTCCACAGGGGGCCACAAGAGAGCTTAGTCATTTATCTAGCCCTGCAATACCCATTGTTTCTCTACACCAAGAGAACTTCTCAGAGCTCACAGATTTTGTCAATGCATCTGCAGTATTCTTCAAAGTGTCCACCTTTACCAGCAATACCTTTTTTTCTTCTATCATATCCCTCACAAAGTGATATTGAACATCAATGTTCTTTGTCTTTGAATGATATGTAGGGTTCTTTGCCAAGAAAATTGCACTTTGGCTGTCACAGTCTATCCTTATAGCTCCATGTACTAACCCCATATTTGAACACAATCTCTACAACCAAACCATTTCCTTGCTTGCATGAGTGGCTGCCATGTATTCTGCCTCTGTAGTTGATAGTGCCACTACAAATTGTTTCTTACTCATCCAACTGACTGCACCTCCAAATAGGTTAAACACATACCCACTTGTAGATATTCTCTGATCCAGATCTCTAGTCCAGTCTGCATCAACAAAGCCATGAATATCCAACACTTTGTCCAATCCTGGGCTTCCTTGGTAGCACAAACCATAATCACTAGTGCCAAACAAATACCTAAAAACCCACTTCACTGCTGTCCAATGCTACTTCACTAATTTTGACATAAACCTGCTCAATACTCCCATGCATGTGCAATGTCTGGTCTAGTACATACCATCGCATACATCAGGCTACCGAATGCACTTGCATATGGAACACGAGACATGTCCTCTTCCTCTTCTTGTGTCTTGGGACACTGTTCAACAGATAACTTTACACCTACAGGAATAGGAACCTTCACCGGATTACTATCTTGCATATTAAACCTCTGCAGTATTGTCTTGACATACTTCCTCTGGTTTAACCAGAGCTTCCTCTTTGCCCTATCTCTTTTAATTTCCATGCCCAAAATATAGTTTGCAGCACCAAGATCTTTGATGTCGAATTTGGAGGACAATTGGGTCTTCAAATACTGGATAATTTCTTTGTCATTTCCAACCAGCAACATATCATCCACATATAAGACCAGATAAATAACACGGTCACCAATTAATTTAAAATACACACAATGATCTTCTTTGCTTTTGGTGAAGCCAAGTCCCCGTATAAATCTATCAAAATTTTGATACCACATCGTTGGTGACTGTTTTAACCCATACATAGACTCCTTTAACTTGCATACCAGTTCTTTCTTACCCTTCACCCAAAGCCTTCAGGTTGCTTCATGTAGATCTCCTCTTCCAGATCCTCATGAAGAAATGTTGTCTTCACATCCATCTGCTCTAACTCAAAATCAAAAGTAGCAACAACAGATAAAAGTAATCTAATAGAAGCTACGTTGGAAACAGGAGAAACAATATCACCAAAATCAATTCCTGGCACCTGGGAATAACCTTTTTCTACCAAATGAGCTTTGTATTTCTCCACCTTTCCTTCTAAATTTGTCTTCTTCTTGAACACCCATTTGTTGTCAATGGGTTTCCTTCTAGCCAACAACTCCACTAGATCCCAAGCCTCATTTTTGAGAAAAGATTCCATTTCATCAACCATGGCCTCTTTCAAGAGTTTTCCATCCTCTGAATCAACTACTTCCTTCACAGTTCTTGGATCATCATCAGTAATAGATAAAGAAAAATTTGAACAGAAAGTAGATGGACTATAGCTTTCTGGCTGCCTTCTTTCTTGAATTGATCTTCTCACAACCAGAGTTTGTGGCTCTTCATCTTTTGATTCCACTTTTGCTGTAGAGTCTGATTCTTCCTCCTTTAGCTCAAATTCTATCTTCTCAAGTTCCTTTGATGGGACTTCATGTTTAATAACATATTTCACCTCTCTGAACACCACATCTCGGCTGTACACAACCTTCCTTGTTAATGGGTTCCAAAGCTTATAATCCTTTAAACCATCCTTATACCCAATAAAGATGCAATTTTCAGATTTACTATCCAACTTTGTTCTTTTCTCCTTTTGAACATGTACATATGCATCACATCCAAATACCCTCAGATGTGAAAGTGAGGGTTTCTTACCAGTCCATACCTCTTGTGGAGTCTTATCCTCCAACACCGATGAAGGTGATCTGTTGATTAGGTAACATGTTGTCTCCACCGTCTCTGCCCATAATTCCTGTCCTAACCCGACACCACTGAGCATGCTTCTTGTCGTTTCCATCAACGTATTGTTCATTCTCTCTGCAACTCCATTTTTCTCAGGTGTGTATTGAGTAGTATTCTCTCATGCTATACCACACTTCTTATAAAATTCTTCAAATTATTTGTCGCAAAACTCTCCACTGTTATCTGTCCTCAACACCTTTATCTTCTTCTTTGTCTGGTTTTCCACTAGAGCATTAAATTCTTTAAACCCATCAAAGACTTCAGATTTCTTCTTAAGGAAATATATCCATGTATTCCTTGAGAAGTAATCTATAAATGATACACAGTACACAGACTTACCCAATGATGGAACCTTCACAAACACATCATGTGCACAAGCTCTAATATCTATTTCGCCTTCTTACCACCAGAGGGGAAACTCACCTGATTCTGCTTCCCATATACACAATTTTCATAGAAATCAAAATCCAGAGAGTTATTACTCATACCTTCTACCATACCTTTACCATGAAGTATTTGAAGGCCCTTCTCTCCAATATGTCCAAGCCGTTGATGCCATAGCATGGTCTTTTCTCTAGATACCACTATATTTTCTGCTCCACTTTCAGGAACCACGGAACTATTGCACCCATTAATAACAATACTATATTGTAGCTTGTAAAGAGTTCCAATCCGAACAACTCGCATCAATACCAGTGCTCCCCAAACACTGGTATCTTGCATGTATCTTGCCTGTAAAGAGTTCCAATCCTATCTTGCATGTATCTTTCTCAAACACTGTTTTTACACCTGCATCATCCATCTTGGTTACAAAAATTATATTTCTGGCCAATGCAGGAATATGTAGAACAATCGGAAGTGTTCTAACCCTTCCATCTTGCAACTTCAACATTACTTTTCCACGAACAATGATTTTAGCCTTCCTATCTTCCCCTAAGAAGACATCACCACCATCGTATTTCTCGTACTCACAGAAGCACTCTCTATGGGGAGTGAAGTGAATGGATGCACCTGAGTCAATCAACCATGCCTCATGATCTACATGTGTACTTGAAGAAGCCAAGTACACATCCCCACCTTCATCTGAGGTGGTTTTCGCCTCTGTAGAAGAAGCATCATTAGTGTTAGGAAATTTACCCAGGAACATAAATAATTACTGAGAGGAATATATATAAAAAATAACTAGCAGCAACCATAAACACATAAACACACATGTTTATTTGGGAAAACCCCAAATCTGGGGAAAAACCTAATCATAATGAAATTTCATTGTCCTTGGCCAAAACCCCAAATATGGGGAAAAACTTGATCATAATGAAATTTCATTATCCTTGGCCAAAACCCTGGCCAATCCGGCCAAGTGAGCCTTCACCGCTCACCTCCAGGCCTTGTGTTACAATGAAGTCCTTCCAGCCTTTTATAGGCTCCATTACATATAATACCACGGGCAGAATACCATGGGTGCTGTTAGGCCCCTATACTACTAGTGTAACCCCTTATTGTTATTAGTACAACCCACTTATTATATTGATGTACCCATCTAGTGCCCATATTGTTAGTATTGTGCCCCATAGAAGCCCACTATTGTTATTATTGTGCCCTTACATTATTATTGTTATGTAGGCTCTGATTATGTTATGAACCCTTAGACTCCTATATATAGAGATGAGGTCTTTTCATTTGAATCATCCAAGAATTGTTCATTTATGTAATTGAAAGGAGGTTGCCCCCTCGAAGAGGCTGAATTCTAAGGCGTTGATCTATCTTTTCTATCTATTTCTTGAGCTGGTTACGTAATAGGTGCACAATACCATGTGCCCCAAAACCATCACTGTTTAACCTCCTTTGAATCTATCTCGAGTCAAGTTTACTTAACAATTCCCCCCTTAAACTTGAATTGGGGTTCCTTGACTAACTCCAGCCAAACCTGCTAAGTGAGACAATCCCGCTCACTCTAGCTCTTACCCCCCTCAAAGTTTTTACCTGACGTATTGTTAAGCCGACATCGCCCCTATCACCTAGGTCTAACCCAGACTTTAGCGGTGATTACCTAGGGGTACACATGCCTTACCAGGTCTTATAGTAGTATGCCCATTTACATGCAATAATTTTGACTTCATTAATTTTTTTTTTGTTTATTGCCGCTACTATTCTGACCCATCTTCTCTCAATTGCGGGCATCCTTGTTTTGTTTCTTTGCTACCTTCTCGCCAAGTTTAACTACCTTTAAATTCTGAAATGAATCCTTGAAACCCTCGCCTGGGGTGACTTCACCAGGAGGCCTTGATCTAGATTTGGAGCGTGATAACATGCGATGCTTCTTGTTTGGTTGATCTATATCCATGGCATCAGCATTCTCTTCCATGCCACTTGACCTTTCTTGCTTACGACCTCACCGAGACACAGATCTGCTCCAAGCTCTCTCTATTGTTGTCGAAGGATCCCACAACAACAATTGCTCCTCCTCCTCCTGATCCTCTACCTCTGGTCTCTTTGCTTGCAACAACTTTTTCATGGCCACTACAGATTACAGCTTCCTCGCCTTCATCTATATGCCTTTGTAGAACCTTGTTTTGGCTGCGTTTAGATTAGATTTATGAACAAACTATGCATCAATCCTTTCTATGTCTACCAGGCTAAATAACCCTTAGCAAGCATTTTTTTGAAGCCAATACACAACCTTTGTCTCTGATACCAATTGTTAGGAAATTTACCCAGGAACATAAATAATTACTGAGAGGAATATATATAAGAAATAACCATCAGCAACCATAAACACATAAACACACATGTTTATTTGGGAAAACCCCAAATCTGGGGAAAAACCTGATCATAATGAAATTTCATTATCCTTGGCCAAAACCCCAAATCTAGGGAAAAACCTAATCATAATGAAATTTCATTATCCTTGGCCAAAACCCTGGCCAATCCGGCCAAGTGAGCCTTCACCGCTTACCTCCAGGCCTTGCGTTACAATGAAGTCCTTCCAGCCTTTTATAGGCTCCATTACATATAATACCACGGGCAGAATACCATGGGTGCACAATACCATGTGCCCCAAAACCATCACTGTTTAACCTCCTTTGACTCTATTTCGAGTCAAGTTTACTTAACAATTAGATCCCTTTCCTTTGTCAAGAGATTTAGATTTACAGTCCCTTTTGTAGTGCTCTTCCTTTCCACATTTCCAACACACCACATTTACAGGTTTTTTTGGAGATTTAGATCTCCCACTCAATGACTTATTTTTGTTTTTGTTTTGGGATCTTACTTGCACAAAAAAGGCATCACAATTTTGGCTCTCCATATTTTTCCGTCTCATCTCCTCCATCAGCAAGGATGAGACTATTTCGTCAAACTGCAAGGAAGTTGCATTGTGGCCTATTGTAATAACCAGACTCTCCCACAGATTTGGTAGAGAACACAATAAACTAATGCACTTATCTTCATCTGAAATTTTAATATCAACAGACAATAACTGACTTACCACAGTATTAAATGCATTCATATGCTCTATCACCGAGTCTCCATCTTTCATCCTCATGTTATATAACTTTTTCCTTGGAACAATTTATTTACCAGAGACTTAGATTGGTACAAAGACCCTAACTTGTCCCAGAAATCCTTCGTCGTAGCTTCCCTTGATACATTCAACAATACTGAATCTGAGACACAATTGTATTGTACTCTTTGCCTTCCAATCCAACTTCTTCCATTCTTCATCAAACACTCCCGTTGGTTTGGTACCCAGATCTACCACGATCCACCGATCTTTGTCCACCAACAGATCCTCCATATTCAGTTTCCACAACTCAAAACTTTGACAATTAAATTTCTCGATCTCTATCTTTCCACTGCTTGCCATCGTCTTTCACCACCAGAATCAATCTTGCAGATCTCCCACTAAAAACTGTCTACCACAGGCTTGAGCGAAACCCCTCAGCAACAAAGGCATCCCCTTGAAGCCAGAACAACTCTGATACCAAATGTAGGTTTTAACCCCGTACAAAATTACCTGCATATGAACTCTAACAACAGAAAATAAACAATGCAAGAGCATAACACATAAGACACATATATACAGATATTTTCCCCTAGATCCCAAAACTGGGACTACCAGCTTGATTTTTGATTATGTTCCTTTCAATGTTACAATACATATTTATACATGCCAAAGCATCCAATACCATGGACCTAAAACCATCACGTCCCAAACCATGTGTGAAAACCATGCACAAAACCATAGGTAGGTCCACCCAACCTAATATAGGGGCCAATTTCTTTTTCCCCGGGGCACTGCCCCGGATCTCGTAGAGGGGGGCTACTTGGCCCCCTTAAACCCCTTGGACAAGGGAGGCTGCCGGCCCCTTGTGACCCCCCTGCTGTGCAATCAATACAATGAAGGGGGAGCTCTGCCCCCCCTCTAACTCCCTAGTTAACTACATGGACTAGTCATGGAAAGAATATAACACAACCTAACAACATTTGGTTTCCCCTACTACTTATGAACTATCTGAAAGTTTGGTTAAGTAGAACATTGATCTGTTTAGGAGATGATTGACCCAGGAGGATTTGTGTAGGATTGGTGGTGACCAACCATGCAACACGAATGAGTTGAGGAGGAAGGGTCTTTGCTTCATTTGTAAGGAATCTTGGGGACTTGAACACTCATGCTTGAATGACACCGAGGAGATGACAAGGGTAGGGTAGGAGTAGATTCCTTCTGACTTCCAAGATGATGACTCTTCTTTGGATTATTTAATGAGGTCATATGAGGATGCCTATGGGGAGCATGAGCAATCATGTGGAGCTGTTGATAGCAGGTCAAATTTATATTCCAGTGCGTATGATGAAAAATCTGTGGATCTTATGGGAGATATTCAGGGTGATGAGTCACCAATGATAATTTAGGATGGAGAGAACATAGAGGAGCATGAGTCAGCTCAGGAGGATGTTATGCATAGTATGGATGATGAGCGTTTTGTGGAGATCCAGTTGGAGGTTAATGTTGAGCCCATGATAGAGGAGGATAAGCAATCATAATTTGGACCAACCATTGATGAGGAACAGACAGATGCATAAGAAACCAACATAATTGTTGCACTTTCAGTTAGTAGCCACCAAAAGAAGATTGGGCATTTCAAGGCAGATCTTATGGAATTGAAGCAAAAGATCTAGATAGTTCGAGGCACCATCTTGCAACAAAACAATAAAATTGAGGAGCTTATAAATGTGTGTACCGAGTTAGCAAACAAGTTGTCTAATGTTGAGGGGTGACTGAGGGTCTAGGTGGGCAACAAGAGGAGTACACTTGGGAGTTTCAGAGCATCCCTCTCTAGGAGTACCTAGATAGGGCATGTAACATAATTTGGCCACTTGTACCCATTGTAGGGAAATAGGCAGGGTGATCTGTTATTGAAGGTTAGTTTTGTTGTGCTAATTTCAATTACAAATTTATAAACATGTGCTTGTTCATTGCTTCTTGTGCATAAGTTTCCTTAGGTTGTTTGGTGATTGAAACAGGTAAATTACATCAATTTTTAAGTGACATTCATAAGAAAAATAGCTTAAAATAACAATGCTGAACAACAACAATAAAAAGTACAGAAAACCATCAAATAGACACATAACACAATGTTTTTATGAAGAAGTTCACCCCTCTTGGGCTACATCTCCTTGGTCTAGCTTCCGTGGCTTGGGCCATTGTATTAACTCAATATGGAAAATAATGATGTTTACAAAGCTCTAATTCTCTTGATACCCAAACCAATGTGTTCAAAATGTCGAAATTAGATAGGAAAACCTTTTCCTGAGCTCAATTTGGTCAAAAATTCCTCCAGTTATGGCTCTGACAGTTTTTCCCTTGAAAAGCTCCTCCAAATCTAGAAAACTCCAGTTATGGCCACTAAATTTGGGGTTGGCACCAAAAATTTTGGAATCATCAAAAACTAACTAGAGCTTAATTAATTTTAAGCATGTTTAACTAATGGATTAGCGATTAATTACTGTGGATTAGACTAACAGTTTCTGAAACCATTGGCGGTTTCGTCAGAGGGTCACATGCGGTGGTTAGTGGCATGGTTTCATAGTGTTGGTCACCACATTCACTAAGCTTAACATTAACCATGACCTGTTCACATGTTGCAGAGACCGTTGGAATTTTGAAGCTGCTGGATGTCATAATTGTAACCTTGACCCTTTACTCGTTGCGTTCACATGTGGCCTAACTGTTGCGATGAAGGTTTGTGGTGCTGTTGTGTTAACTATTTGCGTTAACCACATTTGCATTCACATGGGAAGGGTTGGCTTGCAGGTTGGCCCTCCCCTAACTGCCAAACCTGAACCCATTAAACGTTAAATAAATGTGGAATACAATATGGTTAAGAAACACATGGTAGCGTAGATGGTTAAGACTTGTGGACTGTGTGCCAGAGGTTGCGAGTTCGACCCCGACCTCCACCAAAATTTTGCTCCTTTGCGCCAAGTCTGCCTAGGCCGTTGGGAGGTGCCACATCTTAACCTCTAGGATTGCCACGTGGCATTCTCTAATAGATCTAAAACTAACCAATCAAACTGTGCCACATCACCACTTGAAACCCAATAAGAATACTCCACTTGTCAAACTGTGATTGAATGTTGACCAAAGTTGACCCTGCACAGTCACCTGTGTAGGTTTTAACCCCGTACAAAAATTACCTGCATACGAATTCTAAATCACAAGAAAAATAAAAATGCGAGAGCATAACACATAAAACACATATACACAGAGATTTCCCACTGGATCTCAAAACAGAGACTACCAGCTTGATTTTTCATTATGTTCCTTTCAATGTTACAATACATATTTATACATGCCGAAGCATCCAATACCATGGACCGAAAAACCATCACGTCCAATACCATGGACCAGAAAACCATCGATCCAATACCATAGACCGAAAACCATCACGTCCAAAAAACATGTGCGAAAATCATGCACAAAACCATAGGTGGGTCCGCCCAACCTAACATAGGGTCCAAAACCAAAA
>APFE031100222.1:5831-21688 GCA_000404065.3 Pinus taeda
GATTACTATATGAATTTTATTATAATAATATAAACTCATAATAATATAAAACCTATGATTAATACTATAAACCCGAGGGATTTATATCATAAATCTAATGGATTATAAACCCAAAGAATCTATATTAAACACTCATTAATATTATAAACCCTATCAATAATATTATATGCTAAGAATATGAATCCTTAGATTAATAAACCCAAGGGACTGATAATATAAACCTAAGGAACTAATAACAACAAGGGATTAATACTAAAAACCTAAAAAACCAAAATGATTAATAGTATAACCCAAGGTAAATAAAACCGATGCATGGATACCCCCGCAAATAGCCACAGTATGGATAAAAAAGCATAAACATGTCAATCCCAGGTATTTAAATCTCGAAGGAGTCAAAACAATACTCAGAAATGGTTAAGGCCCTCTTTTATCAATTCCTTTATATTGGAACCCAATCACCCCACTAAAACCTCCTATTGGAACTTTAATCAACCTTTGAGCCTCCATGTAAGACTTTATTGAAGTCTTTCATTAAACCTTCCTATTGGCACCTTAAAACCCTTCATAACCTTTTTTTATGACTCTTAACCCCGTATATATAACATTTTCCTTTATGAACCATTTGTTATATATAATTAACACATGAAAATCCTTTATCGGCACTATTTCCCTTATAACCCATTTACAAAGGAAAATACATGCAAGCCATACCTTTTCCACTTTTGGTACAGTCTTGGCACACTTAACAAGGATCACTTTTATCACTATTGCAACCTTCCATTCCCATGGCCATTTTAACAAATGACTCCATCTCCTCTGATATGCAATTAACATAACAGACATCAATTCATATAAGCCGCACTTAATAAGTCTTTGGGTCCACTCTTATCACATACCCCAATAATCTTTAACTCGATCAAAATACACTATTGGTGGTTATTCCATGAGAAATGCATTAACACACAAAATGCACTATCGTCAGGGTTATTCCATAAGAAATGGAATAACACCATCAACACTTTGCTATCGTGATTCCATTTGACATGCCAATATGCGATTAACAATTAGATCTGCGTTGTCGATTTGGACTCTCGATCTGACTGCCCATGATGCATCACATTATCGCAATCGGTCTTTTGAATGGTCGGACCCCATTCACTCCAAAGCGTTGATCCAACCGAACTTTCGGACTTGAAAACTTATAAAAGTTTCCCTATAACCTTATTGGGTCTAGAAGTTTGGTCGGATTGGTGCTTTGGAGTGAATGGCATCTGACCATTGAAAAGACCGATTGTGATAATGCGATGCATCACGGACTGTCAGATTAAGAGTCGAGATCGACAGTCCAAATGCGATCGACGATTTCATATCGGGGAGGTCAAGGACTAACAATTTATGAATGCCGCAATAGCGCGATGTGGTGGAACGTCGATATGCCGATAGTGATAAATTAGCGATCGGAGGAATCGAAATTCAGGTGTCAGCAATCGAAGTTGTAGAAAGGTTGGAAGAGCAGACCTGATTGTCTTTATAGATGCGGGTGTATGAATTTTGAAGTTCAAACTAAGGGTTCAGAGTGGGTTTTCATGGTTTTCCCCTGTATTTCCTGTATTCCAATAAATGAATGGTTAAAGGGGCTTTAAGGCTCAAAGGCCTATATGTAATGCTCCCGATAGTATAAAAGCCCTGATAAAGTTAGATGGCTCTGATTTAATGTAAGTCCATTGTTGAAAGGCTCAAGGCCTAAATAAATGCTTCTGACAGGCTTAGTGGGCCATAACCCACAGGCCTCAAGATCGATATTTTTTTAAGGAAAGGGATTTTGTTTAACCCGCAAGATCTCTTTTCATCAAAAAGCTAAGAAGCTAAGATAAACAAAAGGGACTAATAATATAAACTCGAGGAACTAATAAACCCAATGGTTTAATATTATAAACCCAAGGAATTATTGAACCCAATGGATAAATATTAAAAACCTAAAGGATCAAGAAGTGTAAGGGATTGATATTACAAATACAAGAGATTAATAAAGATGACCATGATTGATATTATAAACTGAAGTTAATAATAAATCCAAAGGATTAATACTAAAACCCCAAGGGATTATGAAGCTAAGGAAATAATATTAAACCCAAGAGACTAATATTATAAACCCAACATTGGTAAACCCTAATATAAAAATTAGAAAGACTAAAACAAACATGGTTTATTTTCATGGTGAGACAATCCTTGTCACGATGTGACATTAAACCATGGTTGACCATGGCTATCTATGATTGACAATGGTTGGCCATGATTGATATTATAAACCTAAGGGAATAATAAACCCAAGGGATTGATATGGTAAACCTAAAGGAATAATAAAACTAAGGGATCAATACTAAAACTCCAAGGTTTTATGAACCCAAGGAAATAATATTAAACCCGTGGGATTAATATTATAAACCCAACATCGTTAAACCCAAATATAAACACTACAAACACTAAAATAAACATGGTTTATTTTCATGGTGTGTCAATCATAGCCAAAGACATTCAACCAAGGGACTAATATTGTAAAGCCAGCATTGGTAAACCCAAATATAAATACTACAAATACTAAAATAAACATGGTTTATTTTGACACTGAGAAATTTTTTGTCACAATGTGACATTCAACCATGGTTGACAATCTTTGGCTATGATTGACAATGCTTTACCATGATTTATATTATCAACGAAAGGGAATAATAAACCCAAGGGATTGATATTATAAACCTAAATGAATAATAAACCCAACGGATAAATACTAAAACCCAAGGGATTATGAAGCCAAGGGAATAATATTAAATCCATGGGACTAATATTATAAACTTCACATTGTGTAAAGGCAAATATCAATACTAGAAATACTAATTATAAACCCAAATGAATAATAAACCAAAGGAAGTAATACTAAAACCCCAAGTGAATATGAACCCAAGGGAACAACATTAAGCCCAAGGGACTAATATTATAAACCCAATATTCGTAAACCAAAATATAAATATTAGAAACACTAAATTAAATATGTTTTATTTTCATGGTGAGACTATCTATGTCAAAATGTGACATTCAAACATGGGACTAATATTATAAACCCAACATTGGTAAACCCAAATATAAATACTACAAACACTAAAATTAAAATGGTTTATATTGATGGTGAGATAATTCTTGTCACAATGCGACATTCAACCATGATTGACCATGTCTGGCTATGATTGACAATGGTTTACAATTATTGATATTATAAACCAAAGGGAATAATGAACCCAAGGGATTGATATTATAAACCCAATTGAACAATAAACCCAAGGGATTAATACTAAAACCCCAATGAACAATAAACCCAAGGGATTAGTACTAAAAGCCGAAGGGATTATGAACCCAATGGAATAAAATTAAACGAAAGGGCCTAATACTATAGACCCAATAATTGTAAACCCAAATGTAAATACTACAAACATCAAAATAAACATGACTTATTTTGACAGTGAGACAATCCTTGTCAGAATGCGAGAATCAACCATGGTTGACCGTGATTGATATTATAAACCTAAGGTAATAATAAACCCAAGGGATTGATATTATAAACCCAAAGGAATAATAAAATTAAGGGATTAATACTAAAACCCCAAGGGATTATGAACTGAAAGGAATAATATTAAACCCATATTATAAACCCAATATTGATAAACCCAAATATAAATACTACAAACACTAAAATAAACATGATTTATTTTGATGATGAGATAATCCTTGTCACAATGCAACATTCAAACATGGTTGACCATGGTTGGCTATGATTGACAATGGTTGACCATGATTGATATTATAAACGTAAAGGAATAGTAAACCCAACTTATTTAAATTATAAACCCAAATGAATAATAAACCCAAGGGATTTATACTAAAACCCCAATAGATTATGAACCTAAGGGAATAATATTAAGCCCAAGGGATTAATACTAAAACCCAAAGGGATTATGAACCCAAGGGAATAATATTAAGCCCAAGGGACTAATATTATAAACCCAACATCTGTAAATCCAAATATAAATATTACAAAGACTAAAATAAACATGATTTATTCATGGTGATACAATCCTTTTGACAATGTGACATTCAACCATGGTTGACCATGATTGATATTGTAAGCATGAGGCAATAATAAACCCAAGGGATTGATATTATAAACCCAAATGAATAATAAACCCAAGGGATTAATACTAAAACCCCAAGGGATTATGAACCAAAGGGACTAATATTATAAACCCAACATTCGTAAACCCAAATATAATTATTACAAACACTAAAATAAACATCATTTATTTTCATGGTTAGAAAATCCTTGTGAGAATGTGACATTCAAGCATGGTTGACCATGGTTGGCTATGATTTAAAATGGTTTACCATGACCAATATTATAAACCTAAGGGAATAATAAACCCAAGGGATTAATATGAGAAACCGAAATGAATATTAAAATGAAGGGATTAGTACTAAAACCCCAAGGGGTTATGAACCCAAGGGACCAATATTATAAACCCAATATATATAAACCCTAAGGAAAATATTATAAACATTGAAATAAACAACTAGAACATGAAATCCCAAAAATAATATTATAATGTAAACAATATTTTCATTTATGAAAGACATGAACAAAGTGAAGGGATCCACACAAAAGACCACAACAATCATAAATGCAAAAGAAAGATATAAAATAGTAACACTCCCATTGGAGCAAAGCAACATAGATGAAAAAAACATATCTAAATTGCACACATTGGATTTAAAGAAGAACAACATAATAGGACATTTTAAGACCAGAGATATACAATTTTGTACATAAAAAAAACATTACTATTTAAAATAATCAATTTAACCAAAATTGCAACCACAGAAAGAACATTGAGTCTTAACATATATTTTTTGTTTTGTTTACATCAAATAATTCCACTACAAAATTGAAGTTCAAAACTATAAAGAAGGTCACAATGTTATTACTTGTATTTCATAGTGATATGGACTTCAATCTCTCATCTTCCTTCTTCCTAATTGTAACATATGCACTATCTTTCATCTTGGCATAACGTTGGAAAGAGAAAGGCGGTGCAATGCGTAAACCATCTATTGATTTCACTCTTGATATGGTTGTGAAGGTAAGGCCTTGCTGCTCTTTATTCCCGATATCAACTGACGCTCATTCTAAAGTCAGTCCCTGTTACCTATGGATTGTAAGATCCCATGCCATCTTCAAACGAATTTGTTTTCGATTTCCTCTTATCATTGGGCTGATAGGGACAATGTTTGGATTGCGTGCATCAAATGGAACACCAACATACTTATCAAAAACAACAGTTGTGAACATTGGAAGTTGAGATGGCTTAGAGGTAATCGGATAGAATATATCCTTAACAAAACCAAGTGCGCCATTCACTAAGCCATCTTCAACCCGTAAATTACATGTCAACATAACACGTTGACCACGACACAACAAAACTTCACGGTCCAATTGATCATCATCAACACCATCGATTTCTGAATGCCTTGAATACTCAGCAACACATCGTGCAATTGGAGAATTTAATGATTTTAACATATGCCTATTATGCAAGGAGACCAAATTATTTGTTGGAAACATGTGAACTGCTACATTAAATAAATCTCTTTATCTAGGATGCAACCTCATATTATCCCAAGACATAAGAAGCTCCAATATTCAAGAACAGGTTCTACATTTCTTATGTTATTGAGGACTCTACAAAAACAAGATTGTTTCTCATTATTGCCTTATTGGCGAAAGATTGTGTCAAGAGTGAAAACAATGTTGAATTTGTGCCACTACACTTTCCCTGCTTTATTACCTACATACAAAGGCTTATCTCTGACAGGAGGTAGTTGGCCAAGGTCACCCACAAGGATGATGGATCTGCCACCAAAAGGACAATTCTTTTTCTCTGGAAATGCTTCTCGTAATCGAGCATATATTTGCATAAGCAACCTTGATCCTAGAAAGCTCATTTCATCAATCAATATATATCTAATATGTCGCATTTCTTCTTGGAATACTACAAGTGACTGCCCTTGTAGTGGATGCATATCTTTAATTGGAATTTTTAGAGCTTAGTGTATTGTTTTTGCATGTATATTAAAAGCAATTATTCCTGTTGGGGCCAAAAGAAGCAAAGGGCTTCTTCCATGACTTGATGAATTAGAAACTGCTTCAAAAATACAATGGATAAGGAAAGACTTCCCTGTGCCGAGAGTGCCTTGAATAATCATAAGAAGGGCTTCACGAATCTCATATTCAGCAAAGTGCCTTAAGACAATTTCAGAAGCAAGTCATTGTTTTTCCAACAAAGAATCTGGAGATGGAAATGTTCTGTTTGAAAGGTCAACGATATCACCCACTGATTTTGCATTCCTTATAAAATTAATAGCTTCCTCTACAACATCATCGGAAATAGTTGTACCTTCACAGTCAAAGGATATATCAAATTCCCTTCGACCAAGGGTGTGAAGATTAGAAACATTCATATCATTTGGTGGAACCTAATGAGAGAAAATTTTCCATTCTTGAAAATCATCTTCAAGATTCATTTCCTAGTTAGAAAAATCATCATCTTCTCCATCTTCAATATTGTCTATAATTGATGGATGTTGATCAACATGCCATGCTTGATATCGAAAATTCCTCCAACTTTCAATAATGATTTCAGCTGAAAGGCCAATTTCGGCAGGAATGTCATGAAATGGCTTGTACAATAGTAATTATGTCCATTAAAAGCTTTAAAATTCCTCTAAAGCCTCACTGGGAATAGAATAAAATCATGGCCAAACCCAAACAATAGCATGAACATCTCTATACTTCCATGGATCTTGTTTACGCTTCTTATCAAATGTCCAAGATCTTGTTGTTTCTATCAAAGATAGATGTTCAAGGAAAAAATGTCTCTTCTGATAATGTTGATCGCTAGTATTCTCAGATGAACATTGCGAGCCATCCCTTCATATTTTCCTAAAAACCTTTCTTCCAACATTTAAGGAAACAAATTTCTGACTACAAACAACAAGAGGTAGCTTAAGCAACATATGGCATGTTTCTTGTGCTCCAATGTCACAGTCAACAATTGTTTCTACAAGAAACTTTCTATATGCACATAAAGCATGATCCTTAGAGACAACAGAATTTGGAATTCTAGTTAATAGCTAATGATAACTTTCAGACCTTTCTTTTTCTTTCAATGCATACGTAGGAATGTATTTCAACACAACATAGCGAGAAAGCACTAACTAGAAATCAACATTTGCATGCCACATTGTTAGAAGGTCAATGTTATGTACATTAATCCTATCATCATTTCTTGCTGGCTCATATTTTTTTCTTCCTTGATCGTCTATGAACAATCTTGATTCACCACAAAGGTCCCATGGAGAATTGTACCGACATGTTAGAATAGTGCCCTTTTTGCGCAAACAAGAATCCACAGTACAGTTTGTGTGCCTTTGGACATGGTTTAACAATTCTTCGTAATCATTATGAGGATTAGAAGAGAAAATTTGACCAGTATTCAACAGGCAAGGGTTATCATTAAGGCTTCGTGGAACCATTATGTTGCGATGATGTATGTCACACGGATTCCATTTAGTTACATATTTGTCGAAGAACATATTTGCAAGTTGTACATCAGAACTATTTGACCAATCAAGTATTTCCATGTCAGGAGCACCTTCTAACCATAGGAAACCATGAATATGTGTTGAAACTCTCTGTTGCCACTCATATCTAAAATAAATGAAGATTTAGTTACCAAAAACAATATAAATAGAATCGTAATAAAAGTTGAAAATGTATAGAAAAAAATTCAACACAAACCTGTACCAAAAGTCTTTAGCTTTAAGATATTTTTGGATAACTTCCTCTCAAAAAATATTGAATCTGTGGTGCATAAATGTCGCAACAATACGAGGGTATTGGATAACATTCTCAATTTTCATATGATGTTCATTTGAAGAACAAGAATCTGAATGCATGGGCATGAGGTTATGCAACTCTGGCCACTTTGTGTCAGCTGCACTGAAAGTAAAAAATAAAGATGGACATCTTAACTGAGTAATCATGTCTATCAATTCAGATCGACACTTATTCCAGCATGCCCTTGTACCTCTCAGAGAAGAAACAAACTGCATAATATGCTCATCTAACTTATTATCTGGTAAATTAGATAGTTGGTGACGCAACTCCTCAACTATTGTAGGTGAGTTAT
The DNA here is from genome assembly GCA_000404065.3 of Pinus taeda. Taxonomy (NCBI): domain Eukaryota; kingdom Viridiplantae; phylum Streptophyta; class Pinopsida; order Pinales; family Pinaceae; genus Pinus; species Pinus taeda. The sequence goes on from APFE031100222.1 coordinate 14,126, forward strand.
CATGGAAATGTTTCTTTGCAAAAACTGTAGTAGTTGCTTGGCTCCGATTTTGCATTATCATGTTTAATAGGTAATATCAAAAGTGAGGATGGCTTCCAAATCTCTTACCATAGTACCTAAGAAGATTCAATGCATACTCATGAAGTTCAACACTGCAAATACGTGGTTGCAACCAATCAACATCACCAGTGGGGAACAATGTTGGGAATGCCATATTGAATAACCCCTCTATTTTGTATTCATTCACTGGAGAGGTTCCAATAGTGGGCCAATCCATGTCTTGAAAATGTGAAGAATGAACATTATCAAGAAATGCTCTAATTTCTTCCACTTCTCTTTGTTCATTTGGTAGGAAAGCATCAAAAGAAGAAGGATGAGAGGGAAAATGCTCAACATGAAACTCTTCATTATTAGTTTCATTGATCTCAAATTTTTCAATCTCACAATCAACAAATTTAAGTCTGGAGGAGACATTTGTTGATCTTTTGGGGAGAGCATTCACTGAATCATAATCAATTACAACATCTCGATAGTATTGATCATGTTGGATTGTGAAAAGCAATGCAGCCATCACTCAAGATCTTTTGACATAACATTCATAATATTTAGATTCAGTACCATGTCTCCTCACAATTAGAAATTCAGTATCTTCAACACGTTAAGGAAGGCTTCGTACAATTGTAGAAATATCTTGAGGAAAACTAATTATATGACCACTATACTTATATTGCCCATCTCGAGCATGTGTCACTTGAAAAATGGGATTCACACGTGCTATTAGCATTTCTTCAACTTGAGTAAGAACTCTTAAAATATGAGGTTGCTCACTAGGATCCATGTTATTATATCGACAAAATGATGGACTCCTCTTTCACTCTTACATCGTCTGCAAATAGGTCCTTCAGAATATCTCACAACAAGGATTCCAGGATATGATTCTTGGCAAATGTGGCACATTTGGACCACTGACAAGCTGTCTATCTTTTCTCGAAACCTTTTATGCATTGCAATCATGTTTTCAACAAAATGAATATGATCTCTACTTGCCAAACCATGTTCAAAACCATTTCGATGAGTAAAATATATTTTAACATTTACTTCATCTTCAAGAACATGAGATTCCCTTCACAAATTTGAAGCATGTGGAATGGATCTATGAGAATGTCTTTCCAAATTTATGGTGTACATTTCACGAACCTGAAAGGATGTAAAGGTCTCTTTGTCATAAAAGACTTTAAAATTTAATTTCAAACTAATTATAAATGAAGAAAATGAAAAGGAATCAAATGCATTCAAAATTTACTTTTGTATCTTCATGTGGATGAGGGTTATGAGATGGTTGCTCTTGGATTCTAAGAACAATGGATGGAACATTTTTGGATGTAGTTTGTTTGCCTCTATTCAAATGAATTATTTCCTATTTCCAAAAATTAAAATACATTATAAAACTAAATGTCCAAAAAAGAAAGATTCAAAAATTGAAAATAAATCAAATACGTTGAACATCTACATTAGTTTTACAATTTGATCTTTTGGATTCCAATTCACCAACCTAACGAGATGAGATCATGGTTTCTCCATGAAATGTTACAAAACACAATTTCCAGGCAATTGTAAATGAAAAAATGAGAAAAATATCAAATGCACTCAACATTCAAATTTGTTTGGCAATGTGGATGAACGCTATGAGATGGTTCCTCTTCACTTCTAACATCAGTAGGTGTAACATCTATGAAGTTTATTTGTATGTCTCTATTGGAATGACTTTTGTCCTCTTCAAAGAAAATAAAATATGCCATAAAATTCAATGTCTAAGCAATTAGAAATTTAAAAATTGGTAAGCAAATAAAAAAACATTAAAAATTTATAGTAGTCTGGAATGTAGTAGAAAAACCACTATTGCAGTGAAAACCAAAATATAATTGTGTTACCTCCATTGTGCCACACGAAATTCTATCAAGGATGATTAATTCTCTTGTTGGGACCACATTACTTTGAGAAGTAGGATTTGAAGGTATTTTTTTTCGATTAGTTGGATCCAAATTATAAAAAAAATGGCCAAGTAAACTATCATCCAAATCATCACACAAAATGTCATCATTACCTCCACCATGGATGTTTTGCAACTTATGGCCATCAGAACATGCAATTGGACACAACGAAGGGTTAGGGTGGACATTTGCATCCACAATATTGATATGGCATTCTTCCCGATTGCAAGATGTTTCCCTAATGTTATGAACATTTTCAAAAGAGAATCGAACAATAAGATTATGCTGAGGAGTAGCATATCCTGATAATGAACTATCAACAGGAAATGTTCTTTCCATTATATCGTTCATAGTACGATACTTACAAGGAACTATAGAATCATTTTGAAGAGTGGCTTCACTCATTTTTTTCTTATATGTAGCTCTCCTACACTCATTTATGGCATCCTTATTTTGTTGATACCGTAAACAACGACTTTCATTAGACCTCTCACATGATTGTGATGACAAAGTTCTTTTTCTTGTACGCATGCTTGTGCCTTGAGATGACATGTCTATAATGAGTAATAAAATATTCATTATGGAATCATAAACATGGAACATAAAAAGTGTATATGTTATTTTTTTCCAACCATATAAACTTATCAAAATGTATAAGGCTTTTTCCAAATGCCTAAAAACAAAAACAAAAAATTCAAAATGGCAAAAAATAGAAATGAATTCTTCCAAATGGCTTAAACAAAAAAGTCTAAATTTCCATGTATCATATTTTAATCCAAATGTAACCCATACTATTGGCACACAACAATATAAAATTTTGGAACTATATACACTATCAAAATATAAATATAAACATTAAAATGAACATAAACATATAACATTGTTTGAGAATCAATGAAAAAACCAATACAAATAATATGTATGACATAAATCATAGAAATTATAATTATACAAACAAAGAAAAAAACATAATATCGAGAAACATTTACATGTAAATAAGAAAACTTTAGTGGAAACAATATTAAATATTTTACATCACAAAGATCGATACAAACATAATTTTAAATTATTACCATAAAGACACATAGTATGTATTGAGGCAAAAATGGAAATATTTTCCACAACCACAGAGAGTATATAAAATGGAAATATTTATAAGAACTCCTAAGAATACTAATATCCTAAGAATCCATCACCATATCCAATGGTGGAATCTCATCAACAGAATCCATACCGGCAGCAATTGCAAAAACATCTCCAGACTCAATCAAATCATTACATTCCTCTTGTGTTGGTTACCAAAACTGAGACATCTACTCATTAGTTGAATTATTGATATCTATTGGAAAATAGATGTGAGTTAGCATGTCATACAATAGGAAAGGAACTTCATTGCAGTTGCACATAAGAACCAGACTATGGATTGTTCGGAACGGAAGATAGCCAGGAGATTTGCACTTTATATCTGTAGAAATTTCTTCCAACAACTTCCATATGAAACCCCAATCATCTTCAAAGTAGTCAATTCTTCATTGAACACATGGTTGACCAAATTGGAAATGATTTAATTCTTCAAATGACAATACAAAAGTGGACCCATCATTGACAAGGCATATCAATTGATTCATGTATATTTCTAACGACATACAACATATGTCACTAATTGGAACAAATGAAAAGCCCCACTCATCTTTTATTACGTCAAACCAGTAGATTGTATACCCGTACTGAGGATAATCTTCATACTCCTTGTCGAGATACATCCAAAACAACTTACTTTTATAAAACACTACATTCTTAGGGGGTGAAGTGCCACCAAATGGAATAGCAGCTCTTTGCCATACCCTATGAAGACTACTACAAATAGAAAATTCAAATTGTATTCCATCATAGATATGTTTTAGAACAACCCAGTCATATTTTTCTGCTACTTTCATTTTCCAATAATGAAAAGAACCCCGAATCTCCAATTCATATTGGCCCTATGTTTTTAAATTCCTTTGTAAATGGATTCGTTACAAAATAGTTGTGTGTTTGGGATCATTCTGTTGGTGAGGATAAAACCACCATTGGTCCAACAACACACTCTACTCTGTATCTTGAATCTATCAATCCCAAATGAAATTGATATATGTGGCCATTCTGATTAAGGTATTGAGTAGAAAAACAATTGTCTTCATTATGGAGGAAATAAACAAGAAATCCAAATTGGTTCGTGGAGACATTCTTGCAACGTAAAAAAAAAAAAGGGTTTTGCAAAGCATTCTTCCATTTTTTACATACATTGCCAAACTTTATCACAACCGATTAAGGGAACCACAACAAGACAAGTTCAAGAGCTTCGAATGGAAGAGAACTCAAATAGTTGGATCCATGATGAAACAATGAAAACACCTAACGGTAAGAGAAAAGGAATTTGACATCAAAAAAACAATTTAATGTTGAATAAAATTAAAAGTAACATAAATACATAATTTAACACATATAATTTTCTATTTTATTGAGATTATGTTAATTGAAAACATAGTAAAGTATCATGAATCCACCATGACAATAGACACAGTCGAAATAGCCATGGAAGCTATTGAGATAGTCACTAAGAAGGAAGGACATCAACTGAAAGATGTTAAGAAAGAAGAAACCTATGCAAAGGATTTAACCTTGGGAGAAGGAACACTAAGAGAGGAGTGTCTTATAGAAGATGACTAATGCAGGAGCATTCGCACAAGATAAAATCATTGTAATTAAGTAGACATAGTGGGTCATGTATTTCTAGGAAGTTGGATTCCTAAGTGATAAATTGATGTAATTTAGGCCTTTAAGTGAATTAATTAGATAATGGGAGGAAATTGTAAGTGCTCTTGAATAAATGAGAACATGAGTGGAAATAATGACAAAAGAACCTAAAATCAATTAGGACTCTTAGAACACTTCATGATTCAAGGAACTAAGGAGAGACTTTAGGAATTAATTAATTATAAGTGGACATAATGGATAGAGGGTTTACGAGTCGATTTAGTAGATATAGGAGTCGAACCAGAATAGTTCAACAGAACTCCTGGCATATATGTAAGCCTACGAGTAGTGTAAAAAGGGAAAGACCACGATATTAAATAATAGACATGTGCGAGACTCAGAGTCTGAGATATGTAATTGAATTTTTATATTTGTATATAGAGATGTTTATTCCTGACTTTGTCAGTGTATTGAAGAGTATTTCATGAATGATTCACTGTGAATTCGTAGGCTCTCTAACAAGTTGCAGGAAGAATTTTGAAGGACGTAGAGGTATGGAGTTGATTCAGAGGAATCATAAAAAGATCCTTGAATCAAATTAAGAAAAAGAGTGAATCCCTGGAGTGAAATCGAAGTGAGATTTTGTAGAAATTTTGAATAACTTAACACATATTCAAGAGAGATTGTCCTGATCATGTACTATTGCGGAAAACATCCACAATACATAAGCTCCTCTACGTTGATCATCAATATAGCAGCATCAATAACAATAAAACATCAAGAGCATTCACACATTAACACAGTATGTATCCCAGGGAAAGCATCTCGCTAAAAACCCCAACTATCTGTATATTAATGATTGAGTCATGTAACATTACAAAGTACAATGCTTATCACAAGCAATCCAGTACCAGCTCCACTTGTTACACACAATACGGCTCAGATCTGAATCAATCACTGGCTCAAATCTCTTCTGTTGCTTGCCTGCCTCCGCTGCTCAATACCTGCACAAGAACCGGTGATAATTCCAAGGCAACCACGTCTTTCCTTGGATAAATCACGTGAGCACAAGCTACAATGTGGGAAAACTCATTGGCATACTCAATCCCCTGATTTGTGCAAGATCTGGTGCACAACTATAGTCACAACTGATAGCAATCTTATTCTCTAACACCTGTCCCTGCTGAACTGAACATGCACTGACATGCAACTGAGTTAACTGATGTATTCATTAGTTGTATTATGAGTTAATAACTTGTGAATTAATTAATAACTAATTCGCCCAACTCATCTCTAGTCTATTTTCCAGTTAGACTAAATACAACCAGTTTAACAAAGCTAAACTGAACACAACTCCATCAACTGCACCTCCAGCCCACTAAACTCAACTCACTTGAGTTCTAACTGAAGTCATGCATGCAAATATTCAACTAACCCATAAGAACCACGTATTTCCTTCATGCAATTGCATGTGCCACATCCGTAGCTCGAACTGATGTGCTCCAAGAGAATAAGATTAAGTTTATAGTCCAAATATTATTGTGAGATAATAATATTTGACTTTTCTATTTTTTGCCTGGCAGTCTAAAAATAGACTTGATCACTCACACTGTGATCACTCACACTTTCATTAAAAATAGAAGTCCATTTATTTTTCCCAACTTGATCAATCATCCATAAACAACAACCTGCAATCCATAGACATGATCCATATGTCTAAAAATAGACATAGTCTAAAAATAGACTTGCGCCAAAAATAGCCTGCGGGCCCACTTAGTGAAAGCGACTCTTTTCACTAAGCTCCATCATCTTGTTGCAATCTCAACACTCCCTCTCGACAAGATATGGATTATCAGCAACCCCTATCCTGCCTCGGTGGTACTCGAATTTGCTCCTGGTGAGAGCCTTCGTCAGAATATCAGCATCCTGATCCTCCGTTGGAATGTACGAAAGTAACATGATCCTCCGCTGCACACATTCTCTGATATGATGGTACCTGATGCCCTTGCTGCCATATACTCGGCCTCTTGAGCTCCCTGCCCAATCTGCATCTATGAAGCCACATAGCTTCACCTCATCCAATCCATATCCTGATGTGCCTCTCTTGAGCCTACACACATGCGACTCCACCAACTGCTGGTAACTAGTGGCATCCACTACCTCCGCTGAAGTAGCATCCTCCTTCCTCCAACCTTTAGGAAGGAACGCAGTCTTCACATCCAACTGATGAATGTGCCATCCCATCTACGCTAAGAGAGCAAGAATCGTCCGTATGGAAGAATACCTTGCGACAGGTGCAAAGGTCTCCTCATAATTGATCCCCTCTATCTGTGAAAAGCCTCGAGCAACAAATCTTTCCTTGTACTTCTCCACACTCCCGTCAGCTGCCTCCTTAACTTTGTAGATCCATCTTGAACCCACCACTGATTTCCCCTCCGATCTTGGGACAATCTCCCATGCATTGTTTCTGACAATCGAATCATACTCTTCCACCATGGCATCTACCCATGCGGGATCCTCCACAGCTTCCTCGAAAGAATATGGCTCAGTCATGACACATTTTCTCACAAGAGCCATGTATCGAGTGTACCAATCAGGTGACTGTCTCTGTCTGCGATGTGCTGTAGGCGGTCCTACAACCTTCTCTGCATCTTGAGCCAATCGCTCAGCTTCTGTAGTGCGCTTTCTCCCTCTAATGGTTGGCGCTGCATGAGTGGTCTCTTCCACTCCATGAACTTCATCTTGTGTCTAATCCACATCCTGAAGCTCATCCTTAGGAACTAATAGCTCCTCATCTGCATGCAAGTGTGGCTCCCTCTCAAGCGAACACTTCATG
>APFE031100230.1:2671-30062 GCA_000404065.3 Pinus taeda
TTCCTTTCAATGTTACAATATATATTTATACATGCCGAAGCATCCAATACCATGGACCGAAAACCATCGCGTCCAAAAAACATGTGCGAAAATCATGCATAAAACCATAGGTGGGTCTGCCCAACCTAACATAGGGTCCAAAAGCAAAATTTTCTGGGGCGCTGCCCCGGACCCCATAAAGTGGGGTTACAAGCACCCCTCAAAACCCCTGTTAACTATGTGGAAAGAATATAACAAAACCCAACACTTTTCCCTAAATCATTCACTATTTTCCCCTAAGTGTTAAGGTCTATGAAAAGACTTAGTACTTAATATCATCCATCCATCATTCATTTCATTCCATAAAGTTTACCTAAGTGAAAAAACCTATTTTGCTTAGGAAATGCATATATCACTCGAGAAAATCCCTTTTCCCACTTTAGCCTGAGTTTTTAATGTAAATTATTTACATTTTATACTTAGCGCTCATTATCAATTCAGTGTCATATTAATTTCTAGCAATTATTATATAATTCCCATATAAGCTTTACCCTCTCCCTTATTATGCAAATTAATAAAACCCCCGCATTACTATATACCCCACCCCCAGTTAGTTATAACCATATTCATAATTTAAAACAAGGATTAATAACCATCTGAGTTAATTAATAACCATAACCCTGACCAATGGAATCATGTCTGATATGATTAAAACATTGTTTTATTATGTTGGGCCCACTGCTTAACCCCTCGCCATCTCCGACGCCTGTCAGCCGCCCAATCTCTGCCTTTTTATCCGACGGCGGACGATCATATCGCGAACCCCTTTCTACTGCATTTTAACTTGCGATTGGCTGGCGGTTTTCCACCATACCAAAGCCACACATCACTCATCCAGCCTGCTCACTCGCCCTCTGCCCAAAACCACTTGACCCCAAAAGCGGTGCGGGGAAAACCGCTTACCGCCCTATTGCTGATGTCATCCGCCATGTCATTTTCCCCGACACTTTCATTGACATCATCCGTATTGCTTACGTCATCCTCCTGATCGAATCAAAGAGACCCGCCGACCTCTGTTTTGTCTAAATAAGTGATAAAAAATCTAGTTTTGCTATAATAACTCAGTGCCCCTCGCTCTCCTGCAAGCGACCGAGTCCCTTGTTTCGGTTACTCCTGCGGCCACCCTAACTTGAAGAACTACAGAACAAGCTCCATAGCCTGCAATCCAACCTACAATGCATGATCTTCCTTCTCAACACTCAGGAGTTAATGCATCCATTAGCATGGCTTCTCAGCAAATCTCAACAGGGTTCGGCATAGGCACCACAAAGAGATCCAAAGCTGCATTGTTATCCTTGGAAAAGGGGAAATTCAAAGCTAGTGTATCAGGATAACATTAAAGTGTATTAGGACAGAATTAAAGAGTATCAGTGAAAGCAGGCCACTCACAGGGCCTGCCTCCGGCGCATTCAACAAAGCAGGGCCAACACCACATCGGTTTATCTTTTCCTATTTTCGAGTCCAGCTGCTTCTATTGTCTTAAAGACTGTTATTAATTACCCTAGATATTGTCTCACAACTATTATAAGATATTTGTTTCACAATTTTGAGCATAAATACCCCCTCAATTAGAGTAGGAAGGGGTAGATTGCTAGACTTTGCTATAAAAACTGATCTTTTGGAAATAAAGATCTATTAGGAATCAATTGTTGTATGACGTACTGGACGAAGAAATGAAGCAGAGAACTTGTCACAAATTTCTTCAATCAAGCACTGGATCAATAAGTCTTCTATATCTTGTGTTTTAAAGTTTCCTCAATTTACTATATCGTTTGTGTTTCACAATCTGAATGATAAAGGAAAGGAATAATTTCATAATATGCTTGATTGCGCTCTGTTTTTAGTCATTATTGTTCTCTGTGTTTTCTACATAATTAGGATAAGTAGTGAGATCTTAATTGCTTCTGTTTTCCTAATTCTTTCACGTTGATTATTTTCTAAAGAATAGTTAACTGCTCCTTATCATTAATCATCCATTTTCCCTCTTCGAAAAGGTTGAAGGATTCTTAACTTCCCTTCCCCGATTTGAGCCCACTCCATCTATTTCAAATCTTTGTTGTTGTTCCTTGTTTGAATACCTTCCTCTGTGAATCCATCCTCTGTTTAGAAACCAAATTCAGAAAGCTGTCTTCTTTGACTCCATTAGCCCAATGGACTGAACTACTCTATTTTTACCTCTCTGTTCTATTGAATCTCACCACCCAAACTCAAACAAAACCCTTGAAATCCATAACTAGCCTAACATCTTTAAAAACAAAGATAAATCATAAAGAGAGAGCCCTCTCTGGATAAAGATTGGCTAGATTTTGTATCTAAAATATTGGTCTGTGGTTACCTCGGCCTCCTTCCCTTTCTTACAACTTTTGGGAAAACCTGAGTGATAACATTATTGGCAACTCCACTGGGGAACTAAACCAATTGTTTTTTACTATTGTTTTTACAGACGGAGCCTAAAGTTAGCGAGGTAGCCTTTGAAATGCTTTTTCTTTGCAATTGCAGAAGTAAATGAATGCCACTTCAATCTATCTCCGGTCTAGCTTATAGATTGGACAGGTTGTTTCAAATACTTGATCAGTTCCTCTTGTTAAATAAGTCTTTAAGAAAGTTCAAATCTCGTATCTAAAGCCTCTTAAAGAAATCATAAAAGTTGTTTAGAAAACTCATAAAAAAGCAAAATAATCATAAAAATGTCAAAAATTTGGTTTCCTGGAGAAACTAACTTTTTCTTCAGAATCATTTTACAGGTTTAGATCTGATCTATGATGGTGGGCAGGGATGAGACACAAAAAGGTTAGAATCATCCCCCTGGCGACTCCAAAACCAATTTCACAATCAAGACTCCACTAGAGAAATGAACCTCAAAGAACTGTGTGAAAAGATCAAGCTTTTAACTTGGATTGTTATCGAAGACATTATGTTATTTCTCATTGATAACGTTTTTCAATGTATATTGTATTTTAGAGAAGATTTTAGATTAAATTTTTATTATTTTCCTTTGAAAAATGTAGATATAAAATCTCCTTACACATTTGAACAATAGCCTTCTAATTCTTATGAAAATCATTTTCCAATTAAGGATAATAAAAAAATCAAGACTAATCATACAATCCCTGTACATATTCCAGTACCTCATAAAGTTCCTGATAGATATAAACCACTCATTTTTCCTCCTACACTTCATGCTTTCCCTAACAATTATCCCAAGTATCTCCCTAGGTGTGATGGGGAGAATGGTATCACTGCCCAAAAACATACTCAAGCTTTTGAAGATTATCTTCACTTATTTGAATCAGATGAAGAGGATATCAGTATTAGGATTTTTTCTCTTTCTTTGCAAGACAAAGTCAAGAGTTGGTATAAAACCCTGCCTGAGGCAAGCATCTCAAATCTCGAGCAGTTTCTCAAACTCTTCCTTGATAGATGGATAATCAAAGTCAATTTTCTCATCATAGAAGAATACAATCACTTAAAAAGACACCCAGATGAAACAATACAACAATTTTTAGATGGATTTAATCAAGCCTACTATTCAATACCATTAAATATAAGACCTCCCCCTAATTCACCTCCTTTGCATTACCCAAGAGCATTTGATTCAGAGATTGAATTTCATCTAAGAGAAAGAAACCCCTCAACAATGGAAGATATGTAGAACATGGCAGTAGTTGTAGAAGTTAATTTGAAAATTAGAAAAGAAAAATTGAAAACAGAAAAAGAGGAAGAACTTGACATTTTGATAAAGAAAACAGAGGAAATCATGCAGAGGATCACAATGAAAGTTGAATGTTTTGTTCAAAATCACCATGACACATTTGTTTCACAAAAATAAGATGTTGATATCCATGGACAAATTCCTATTAATTCCAACTACCATAGATCAGAAGATAGATTCATAGAGAAATATGTGGAGGAGCAATCTCCCAATCTAATGTGTATATTTGATGACATTACTTCTGTTGATGATTCACCCAAATATGATTAGTATGAGGATGATTATGTTTCCCAAATCCAAATTAACCTTGTGGAGGAATCATAAGCTAATTTGGGGAATAAGGAAGTTCAGGTTCAATAACTTGAAAATAGTGATCAACTTGTTCATTTCAGTTATGAGAATGAGGAGGAAAGTGCAGAAAATTTTGAAATTAGTAAAGGAACTTTACCATTTCATTTTGATTCATTTTAGTTTATCAAAGATAACTATCATGCAATTATAAATCAAATGTCAATGAGTCTTGATATTAACTATCGAGAGGGCAACAAAATCTTTGTTCAAGACTTCTCATATCTAGATTTGCAGCCCCAAAATGCCATTGAATGTCAGGTTGTAGAAGAAGACTTGGAAGCTGGAACATATGATCAAATGATCCAAGATGATTCCCTGCTTCTTTGTTTTGAACCATTTCAATTTTTAAAGGAAATTTGGTATAAAATTTTTAAAGAAAAGGAGGAGCAGCTTGTAGAAATCTATGAAGTTTCATTTGAACCTATATGTAATAAGTTGCACCAATCCTTCCAAGTTTTTGATGGTCCCATAACTGATGAGTTTGATAAAGAATTCAATCATAAGTTTTCTCCATCAACAGACTATAAGAGTCAAAATCAAGATGAGAATGATCAACTAGACATTTCAATCAATAGGAGAACCATCACAATTCTCATCTGAAAGTCTGCAGGGTTGTAAAGATGAAAGTAACATTTCAATTTCATGGCATGAAAGCTATCCAGAGCATTTATATAGTTGTTTGAATCAACTCAAGAATAGTGTGCACATTTTGGAGGATCCTTTTAAACAGTTTCTAGATACAACAAAGGAGATCGGGCATTTCCTTATCTTCCCAAAGGTTAACAAAGCTATATTTGATTGCAAGATCTCATTTTTAAACACCAACAAGCACAAGCAACAAAGGTCACGAATGTATATAATGCTTGAGTGGTTGCATTGGTTGTTTCATTTGACCTAACTAACAATTAGAGAGTTGATTAGAGTAAGTAGGTAGGATTTCAGTTTGATTTAATTTAGTTTTCAGTAGATTACAAAATAAGTCCTTAAAAATTTGAATCCAAGATCTTGATGATTTACTAATCTGGTTTGAAGGTTGTAGCACCTTTCAGTTTCAAGTCAGATCTCAAATTGTGCAGGAAAAGGTTAAAAAGTTTTTTGATGAAAAGACCAAGACTAAAGATTCCTACCTAAGTTACACGGTTCTAAAGTAGAATTCAAGTAGGAAGAATAAAAGTTTGGATCAGATGGAAACTTACGAGAGTTGAAGCCTGAAGAGAAGGCCCTAAGCCTCACAAGTATACTATCATACATACAATAAAGCAACCAGCAGAAGGAAATTTCAGAGCACAGTCAAAGTTATGGAAAAGTCCATTTGACATGCTATTCTTGACTTTCCACTAGAGAAAGCCATCCCCAAGTGGAGCCACTGTTATACTCCTATACCAATAGGTGTCATATTTTATGATTGACTTGCTGAACTCTGTAATATTTTCATTCCTTTACTGTTGCAAAGGTTTTCCATATTATCAAAAAATTAGAAAAAAAAATGTAAAGAGGGTATACCCTAAAAGAAAAATCAAAGGGTAAAAAGAATAAAATGGTCAAAAAATGAGAAGAAATGAACCCCAAACAAAGGAAGACCAGGAAAGTGTGCAAGTCTAATTGCCGCTACTCTTTCAATTTCTGTAATAAACATTGTGTGTAGCTTGTCAACTAATGCCACAATTGATGAATGGCCAAACAGCTTAATCTTAGCTAGTTCATATTTGAATTTCCTGTTTTAGAGATAGAGAATAAAATTTGACCAAACTGTTTAATCTTGGCAGATAAGTAGATAGGTAAAGAAAGAAAAAGCAACTCAATTGTTTAATCTGAGCCCTTGGATGTAATAAGTACAGACTTAGGTAGGCTTGCCATGCAAAGAAAAGAAAAGTTGATGAGCGTTTCCCAGTCTAAGTGCACCCGAGCAAAGAAGAAAAAATGTTAGGCCAAGGTAGGTAGGGTAGGTAGATGGTGTTACATAAATGATATCACAAGTGTAAAGCATACATTTGCTTGATGCAGCTCAAGTGAGGCGAGATTAAATAACTGATTCCCCTTCATTCTTTTCCCTAAATCATTCACTATTTTCCCCTAAGTGTTAAGGTCTATGAAAAGACTTAGTAGTTAATACCATCCATCCATCATTCATTTCATTCCATAAAGTTTGCCTAAGTGAAAAAACCTATTTTTCTTAGGAAATGCATAATATCACTCCAGAATATCCCTTTTCCCACTTTAACCTGAGTTTTTAATGTAAATTATTTACATTTTATACTTAGCACTCATTATCAATCCAGTGTCATATTAATTTCTAACAATTATTATATAATTACCATATAAGCTTTACCCTTTCCCTTATTATGTAAATTAATAAAACCCCCGCATTACTATATACGCCGCCCCCGGTTAGTTATAACCATAGTCATAATGTAAAGCATGGCTTAATAACCATCCGGGTTAATTAATAACCATAACCCCGACCAATGGAATCACGTCTGATATGATTAAAAAAATGTTTTATTATGTCGGGCCCGCTGCTTAACCCCCCGCCATCTTCAACACCCATGAGTCGTCTGATATCCACCTTTCTATGCGATAGCGGACGATCATATCGCGACCCCCTTTCTACCATGCGTTAACTCGCGATCGGCTGGTGGTTTTCCACCGTACCAAAGCCACGTGTCGCTCAACCTGCCTGCTCGCTTGCCCTTCGCTCGAAACCACTTGACCGCAAATGTAGTGTGGGGAAAACCGCTTACCACCCTATTGTTGACGTCATTTGTCCCCACACTTCCGCTGACGTCATCCGTACTGCTTACGTCATCCTCCCAATCCAATCAAAGAGACCAGCTAACCTCCATTTTCTCTAAATAAGTGATAAAAAAACCAGCTTTGCTATAATAACTCTGCGCCCTGCGATGTCCTGCAAGTGACCGGGTCCCCTGTTCTGGTTACTCCTACGGCCACCTCAACCAGAAGAACTATGGACGGCGCTCCATAGCTTGCCATCCGACCAGTAGTGCATGGTATTCCTTCTCAACACTCAGGAGTTAATGCATCCATTAGCAAGACTTCTTAGCAAATCTCAACAGGGTTTAGCATAGCCACCACCGGAAGATCTGGAGCTGCGTTGTTACCCTTGGAAAAGGGGAAATTCAAAGCTAGTGTATCAGGACAGAATTAAAGAGTATCATTGAAAGCAGGGCAAATCATAGGGCCTGCCTCCACTGCATTCAACAAAGCAGGGCCAACACTACATCGGTTTATCTTTTCCTATTTTCAAGACCAACTGTTTCTATTGTCCTAAAGACTGATATTAATTACCCTAGATATTATCTCGCAATTGTTATGACATATTTGTTTCACAATTTTGAGCATAAATACCCCCTCAATTAGAGTAGGAATGGGGGAGATTCCTAGAATTTGCTGTAAAAAATGATCTTTTGGAAATAAAGAGTTGTTAGGAGTCAACTATTCTATGGCCTACTGGATGAATAAATGAAGCAGAGAACTTTTCACAGATTTCTTCAATCAACTACTGGATCAATAAATCTTCTATATCTTCTGTTTTAAATTTTCCTCAATTTATTATATCATCTGTGTTTCACAATCTGAATGATAAAGAAAAGGAATAATTTCATAATATGCTTCATTGCACTCTGTTTTCACTAATTATTGTTCTTTGTGTTTTCTTCAGAATTAGGATAAGCAGTGAAATCTTAATTGCTCCTGTTTTCCTAATTCTTTCACGTTGATTATTTGCTAAAGAATACTTAATTTCTCCTTGTCAGTAATCATCCATTTTCCCTCTTCAAAAACGTTGAAGGATTCTTAACTGCCCTTCCCCGATTTGAGCCCATTCCATCTATTTCAAATGTTTGTTGTTGTTCCTTGTTTGACTACCTTGCTCTATGAAGCCATCCTCTGTTTAGAAACCAAATCTAGAAAGCCATCTTCTTTGACTCCATTATCCCAATGGATTGAACCACTCTGTTTTTACCTCTCTATTCTATTGAATCTCACCACCCAAACTCAAACAAAACCCTTGAACTCCATAACTAGCCTAACATAATTCAAAACAAAGCTAAATCATAAAGAGAGAGCCCTCTCTGGATACAGATTGGCTAGATTCTGTATCTAAAATATTGGTTTGTGGTTACCTCGGCATCCTTCCCTTTCTTACAACTTTTGGGAAAACCTGAGTGATAACACTCTCCACAAACTCAAATCCTTATCCTCTCTCCCAGTCACCTGCACCTGAAAGAAAAATATGACACATCATGATAGAATAGGAGATTTTTTATGGATTTGATGTAATCTCAGCATGAGTGATTTCAAATAGAGGTACATGGATGGGATATGGCACAACGACGAACGAGATGGACAAGAAGAGCATGCTAGGAGACTTGTTCCTGAATGGACAAAGACATGAAGTATATGAAGTAGCAAGTGAAGGAGACACATGTGCATGCATGAACTCTCAAGAGAACACCAAGACCATCGAATATTTCGTACACCTTTCCATACAGAGGTGAAGCTATGATACACCAAGAGCACGCTCATCACTCAGCAACATTGTAGATTGACATGGACACCATCATTGATCTAATAATTAAAAAGGTATTACTGATGTCTATGTGAGAAATCTTATGTTATTTAATGCAACAGATCAATAATATTGCAAATAAAATGAAGCAAAATAAGAAAATAAGACAAAATTCAAGCACATAAAATAACAACCATGTGATAATGGAGTTCACCAGACTTCCTGCTTATATCTCTGGGTCCTTAGCTTCCAATGTTGACCACTTTATTTGCCTTCAAAATGATTTTATAGATATGAGCTCGAAAAAAAAAGCTCAGATGATAATACATACCTCAACATTGCAACGGGCGTGAAATTTTGAGAAAAATGAGTATAACCTCGAACATGTTCTGACAAAGTGACCTCCAAACCCCCAGAAGACCTTGCAAAACCAATTCTAGTCCAAAACCGCCTCGAAAACTGTGCAAAACCACTACCCTACACAAAACCGCCTTACAAACTGTGCACGCTCTTGGCCTCTGGATTTGGCTTTGCAAAGTTCAAACAAGGTTTTGGGCACTTGGTTTACCAAGGCCTCTCTTGTTATTACGGTAGCTCGATGTAATGTTAATTCATTGTATATATATTGTCTTTTGGGCTGTCGGTGGGTCAAACCCACCGCCTGACCTCTCAACGGATATTTGGCACTTAGAGAATATGGTGGCATATGTGTATTACGTTCCAATGTTATAGTTTGTTTCCATGCTAATTTTTTTGGAGTCACGGGCTTGACCCCGCCTGTCCTATCTTTTTTTGGCGATACCATCATTATAACATAAATACAAACATATCACATTGTTTAAACAAGATTTCTATAGCCCGATCGATGTGTCATTCTAGTGAAAACTTAGCATTTTCGGGAGGTTAGCGGCTCGATCCTTGCTGACCCCCAAAATTTTGAAAATCAAACAAAATTAGGCAAAATCTAGGCTACGACATTTCAGCCCCGAATTGGCGCACTTGTTGTTTAGTCAGCATCATAAACCAATCAAAAACTGCCAACCTCACCTAGGCCACATAGGCGTGTTGATGTCATCAAGGACACATGTCATTTTTCTAGGATTCCATGTGCCTCTTTTGACATCACCCTACTCTGACTTTGATAGTTTACTTTCTGAGTTGACTTTTGACTTTTTTGCCCTAGTTTGTCCAAAACTTTGACCAACCACAACTTCTTCATATGAACTCAGTTTTACGTACTGTTCACATTGTTTGAATCCTCTCAACGAGAAATTTAACTTGTATTATTATCATATGCATTTGAAGACTTTGATCTGGAGGAAAAACTAGATTCATTTTGGATCATTCCTCCCCACTAGAAACTTTTGGACCACCAAAAATTGGTTTTAGTTGTTGAATAAGTGAGGATATGCATCCTTCCCTTTTCCAATCTCTATCCATCATGCTTTACTTGGATTTGTAACTTTGAGTCCAACTTGAAGATACTCAACATTTCCTCATTGCGAAGTCCTTATCCTTCTGTCTAAAATTGTGTCCTGCTGTAACTCATTGAGATACTCAGGTGAAAAGTCTTCTATGGAAGGTACTTGAATTTTCTCTTCTGGATCTTTGATCAATGAAGGCTCATACAATCGTAAGTTTTCAACATTTATGACAAAATGGATCTGCGTCTAAGCTGGTAGATCTAGGCAGAAAGCATTTTCACCAATTTTATCAAAAATTTTGAAAGGACCATATCTAATTGGTTTCAACTTTTTACCTTCCCCTTGAAGTATTTCTTTGCCGGTGTACAACCAAACTTTATCACCAACTTGAAAACTATTCTCAACTTGATGCTTGCATGCCGCACTTTATACAGTTCTTGGCTCTTTTCTAGTTGTTCCTGTATTGCCTGGTGAATTTCCTAGATTCGTTCAATGAACTTGGTTTCTTTATTGACATCGTTGTGTACATTAGCTGCTATTTCTTTACCAAATTTAAAATCCAAGGGAAACTTTGGTACATAACCAAAAAATGTCTCAAATGGATATCTTTGAGTGGAAGAATGTTATACATGGTTGTAAGCATGTTTTACATAACACAAATACTCATCCCAAAGCTTAGGATGTTTATTGCAATAACCTTAAAGCAAATGTACGACTGTCTTGTTGACTACTTCTGTCTGGCCATTAGTTTGCGGATAAAATGCCATGCTTTTCTTTAATTTTGTGTGGATGAGTTCCCATAGACTTGAGCAAAAATTCCCAACAAATCGAGAATCTCGATCAGATACAATAGAAGTCGATAACTGTTTATGGGAAAACTAATATTCCTAAAGAATGTTAGCCCTCTAGGTTTGGCACCTACCCCAGAAACAAAAATTTAAAGCAATTCCAGGATTTCTTCTATGTGTAACAAATAAGAGAAAGATAATGGAACCAACCTGGAATTTCCACTTAAACCCTTGCTTGATCTCTCTCCCGTTTGATAGAGCCTGCAACTCCTCCCCGTACTTCATGTTGGGCCATTAATATATCTTTATTATTATTAGTTTTAACACCTATTTCATCCATTTCTACTCTTCTTTGTCATGTCATTTATCATGATTTATCATATAATTCCATTATAATTATTTATGCTCATATGGATAAATATTATTTATTCTCCTTTATTTTTAATAAATTGATGATTATGCATGATTTTACCAAAGATGGTTTATTAATAAATTGGTTGCACATTACTCACCATTTTTAGCCTCCAAGATATTTTCCAGATTGAAGATTTGATCTCCAAATCATCATTAAATGTGTCAACTCAGAAATTCGCTGGAATAAGAAGTGACAATTTTGTATTGAATGGTTCAAGCAAATGGAGAAGAATCTAGAAAATCCGAAACATGGGCTTTGTTAAGAATGGACCAAGTTAGTTTTTTTATGTGCAATTTTCTCAAATTCGTCCTCCGAAGATGTTTTTCTTAGATTTGTTGTTGTGGCTATTTTCCAAATTATCCCAGTTGCAATGCCAAATTTGACCTGTTCCTGTTGAACGATTCATGGAAAGATATTTCAAATATGATCTTGTTTATCAATTTGTTGTGAGCAACCCAATTTTGTAATGAGAATCATATTGTAATCATATCTGTTGTAACTGCTCTCTGCTCTCTCTGTATTTAAATGAAAATAGAGATCAGAGAAGGGGATTTAGGATTCATGATGGATGATTCGAAATAGAATTAGATGAGTTGTTAGATTAGAGATAGATAGGGTAGGATAGGATGAACGGGAGAATTAATATTGAGAAATTGTAATTGTTATTGTTGAATCTCGTTGTTGAAGCACACAATGAAACTACTATAATGTTTATGCAATGATTAACATATAAAAACAGTTGCAGTTCCTTCGCATATTATGAAGTAATCCAGTGGTGCTTCACTAGCAGCCAAAGGCCCAGCCTTGGTGGACCCACTTATTTGTATCATTATTTTATAGTTCCATTCATGTGATGGCTTGATTTCCTTTTCATTTCCTTAATTTTCTTTATTCAGTAATCTTATGTTTCTAAACCTTTCGCTAAATCACCCTATTACATTGAAATCGTAATTGGATTGCGTTGATAGCAAGATTATTATTTACAACTTAAAATGTCATGGTGTTAATTCTGATATAACACTGTGTTGTCCATTACAGAATCTGTTGTTCGGTTTTAACTGTGATTTCTATTCATTTAATAATTATGATTATTTTTCAATTATAAATGTGATTTCCGTTCATCTATACTTATGATTGATGTTCAATATGCTAGATTGAGATTGCCGATTCAGTTACATTTGCAGCTGTTGTGTATTTCTATATAATTAGCTTTGTTGTTGCTTAATATTTCAGATTGCTGTCTATTTCAATTGATTTAGTGTTGCTGTTCAAATAGACTTAGTCACTGTTCTTTTCCGCAATGATTTGATTTCATCTTTTAATTGATATTACAACAAGTGTGTTTTAGTAAGCATTTCCAATTGAATTGCCATTTCCAGTTATTTGATTTAGTGTGGATTGAAATATCAACAACTATAAAGAACATTGACTATAGTTGTCCAAGTTCTCAGACTGTGGATCATGTTTATGTTTGATTTCATTTATATCAATTGAGAGAGGAAAGAGTTATCACTACTTCATCCTTGACTAATAAATTATTGTAGTTTTCTGAGTGAATGATTTAAGTTTCAGAGCGTTAAGTGTCTTTTAACTGTAAGTAGATTTTATTTTAAGCATTCATTTCATTTTTCATTTTTAAGCACTATATTGCAAAACATTACTCTTGAGTAAATATGTGCATCAGATTGAGTGCACTCTTGAGATAAAAAATCGTCCCTGGTTTGACAATTAATGTGAAGATAATTAGGAGTTAAAAATACACCTTTTCTCACTCAACATTTTGGCACCGTTGTCAGGGATAATGTAGCCATTTCTAAGGAGTAGTGTGCATCTGATGAGTACCTGTTAGGAGAGAATTGGGTATTAAAAATAGAAGGTAAGAACTTGCATACGGAGCATGTAAAAGCCCTACTCCCTCGCCCATTTTCCAATGGGATCGTTAAAGAACTTAGGATAGAAATAAATGTTTTAATTTGTGTGTGAATGACTAAAAATAAAAAAAAAATAGAAATTTTGAGAAACAAATCCCATCACTTCACTCAAGTGGTGATGTAAGCACCAACCATTTCACTAACCAATTGACAGGAACATTTGAAGAAGGAGCCTTGAAGAAACACATGAAGAACATCTTATATTATGGTAAGAAATGGCTCACATTTCTAATTTTGAATTCCGTATCAAAGATCTAGGAGGAGTGACACAATGCACATAATTCCCCCATCGTCACTACCAAATTTTCATGGTTTGACAAATGAAGATCCAGATACAATTTTATTTCAGTTTGAAATGCTTTGTAGAGGATATGATTATTGTACTAATGATCAAAGGTTGAAAGTGTTTCCTCTTACTCTAAAAGGAGCAACTCTCCGATGGTTCATGAGCCTAGGTGGGAACTGCATCCAAACATGGGAGGACATGAAGAACATATTCTTGAAGAAATACCAAGACTACTACAAATCCAATGAAGGTTTTTTCGATATGATACAATATTGGCATTATGGCATAGGTTTGATGCTATGGCTCTGGTGTTGTCCTTGATGGCAACTCAAACTGGTGACAGATCTCAGTTCAGGCACTCAGAAAGAAGAAAAAGACATATACGCAGGTTCATCTAGACGAAGACGCGTATACACGCGGGTTATACGTTGCTAAAGCACGTATATGTTGGGGAACTTATGGTAGTTAGTCCTTGGGATTTTAACCTATGGTTTTGGACCATGGCGTCTCGTCAGATGTGTTGATCCCTAGTTTTGGGTTCATGGTATTGAAATGTTATGGTTTTGGACCGTGGTATTGTGGAAGGCCTAAGACTATAAAAGAGGAAGGAGATCTTGTGGCAAATGATTATCTGAATTACGATTGAATATCTGAAAAAGCGGTAGATCTGGAATACTAGTAATTGGGTGATGATGCAGATTTGGATCTGATTGAAGGAGGAACCTTAGTGCAAAGAGAAGGATAAGTTCTATTAATGGGTCATAATCTTTAAGCTTGAATGATTGTATCTTTGTATGATTTTGGTCTGTTATATGTGGTGCTTGCTTGATCTATAACGCTGATAATCTGGGTTAATTAGCATTCTGAATATATGAAAGAGCGAATTATATTTTATAGATCTATACACAGGTTCAGTGAAGCTAAAGAGTGTATACACGTTGGTTCAGTGAATGGAAACTGCATATACATAGTTTGTTTCAAACCACAGAAGCATATGAACGCATGTTGCAGGTTATTGAAATAGCGTATATACTTTAGGTTGTGATCTAGCTGCTTCCATTTATTGCTGTTGTGTTCTGGGTTCAAATTTTGGTGTGTGGTTTCTGGTACTGTGTTTTGGGTACAGCTGTCAGAAAAGTATCTACTTGATTCAGATCTAATTGGTGGAAAGGAGATTGGTTGACGGAGAAATTCTTGATGATTGATTGATGTTCATGGATCCAGTCTGAAAATTAATGAAACCTGGTCCTTGGAAGAAAGAGAAGGTTGTAGCCTTCTGTAGGCCAGCACCTACGTACTAGTATCTTGGCTAGTGCAAGAGCTAAAGGGGATTGTAGCTCCCTTTCAGGAGAACCTGGAGAACGAGAGAGGGTTGTAGCTCTCTATAGGTTGCAGCCTGCGTACTGGTAAAGGACTGCACCAGTACATTGTAAAAGAAGTTTCTAATTTAAAAGAAGATAGAGACGAATTGCAGCAGGTGGTTTTCACCCACATTGGGTTTCCACCTTATATCTTGTGTTCTTGTGTGTGATTGTCTTTCTACTCTGTTTTACAGTCTCTAATTACTGGTTATTTGATTCTGCATCACAGATTAATAATCATCATCAGAAAGATAAATTAAATTAAAAGTTTTCTTTGTATATGTGAGTTTCCTTCTACATAGTTGCGTATATACATGATTTTAACTAATTGAAGTAGCATATATCATCTGTTTTGAAAAAAGGAATATTTTACTTGATAATATTGATTCACCCCCCCTCTCAGTATTATTTCCAACAATTGGTATCAGAGCCAGGTCCTTCAGAAGAAGCTTGATCGCTTGAAGGAAGATCTTTCATCATGAGCAACTACAAGAGGGAAGCATCAATTAGGCCACTGATTTTTGATGGGACAAACTTCGTATATTGGAAGGTAAGAGTTACTGCCTATATTCAATATCTTGGTACAGAAGTCTGGGATATCATAAATATAGGGTATACTTTTCCATCAACAACTCCTACAAATCCGGCTGAGAAGAAGAAATATGAAACAAATGCAAAGGCAGTCAATACTCTTTTAGGATGCCTATCTCAATCATAATTTGTCAAGGTAATGCAGTTTAAATCCACAGAAGAGATATGGGACAAGATTATTCTGAGCTATGAAGGAGATGATCAGGTAAAACGAGCAAAAATTCAAACCCTCGGGATTCAATATGAAAATCTCAAGATGTATAATGATGAAAGTGTGGCTAATTATTTTCTTTGTGTAGATGAGATTGTTAATTGTATGAAAAATTTGGGTGAAGAAATAAAAGAGGTTGTTGTGGTTGAAAATTTTCTAATATCTTTGTCCTCTATATTTGAATCTAAAGTTTTTTCTATAGAAGAAAAGGAGAATCTACAAAACCTTAAAATGTCACAGCTGCATGGAATTCTAACTACTTATGAAATGAGGAAAGGAGGTCCATCAAACAGGAGAGTAGCTGCCTTCAAGGCTTCAGGAAAAGGAGAGTACTATGAGTCAGGACACATGTCAGAAGAAGAAGAAGAATCAAATTTTGTCAGAAATCTTCAACAGGGTACTGGAAGATTCAGAGGTAAGTTACCTTTCAAATGTTTTTCTTGTGGAAGAGTAGGTCACTATGCTGCCAAATGTCCTCATAAGGATAAGATTGACAAGGGGAAGGAACCTGTTAGATGGAACAAGAGACAGAATATAAATAAGAAAAGCTATTAGACTCATGAAGATAGTGATGGACTATCAAATAACGATGAAGATGAAAGAGGTAATCACTATAAACTATTAATGGCCTTTGAAGATGATGATTACTTGGATGCTATAGATGTGGATGGTTTTTATGAAGATATTTCTAGAATCAAAACATGTTTAGAAGAAAAGAATGTGATCATTGATACTCTGCAATTTCAACTTGATGAAAAAAGAAAAATTTCTTGAGAAGTTAGAATGTGAAATTGTTGGCCTAAGAAAAGAAATTGAGAAGACAAAGGCCCTTAATATTAAATTTGTTAAAGGATCTGAAACTCTGGATGAGATTATCAATGTGTAGCATTCCGCTCTAATCAAGACAGGTCTAGGATATAATGGTGAAACATCTCAAGCTTCCACCTCCAAAAGTTATCTTGATGCTGTAAGAAGGAGTGAGCAAAAGCCTAATAGAAATCATCAAGTAAATCAGGGACAACCTTCATCAAGAATGAACAAAGAATATCAAGAAAATCCGGGGCGAGCTAGCTTAAGGACAAACAGAAGCTACAACCAACCTCAGGTAAAATCTTCCCAATTTTCTTCAAGAATGGATGACAATCGAAACTACAATCAATTGGCTAGTAGATTTGATAATCGCAGAAGTTTCTTCAATGGCCAATGTTTCTCTTTCCATAACTTTGGTCACAAAGCAGCTTAATGTGTTTCCTATAAGACAATCATGACTAGAGAAGTTCAAAAACAAAGAAGTATGAGTGGGATTACGAAAAGGACCCATAACAACTTTTCAGCGCTTGAAAATGAAATTGAATGTTCTATTTGTAATAACTTCGGTCATGAAGATTCTGAATGCAGGAGCAGGTTTCGGCAGACAAAGGGACAAACCTCAAGCACCAGAACATGGAGAATAAAGGAACCACAACCAGAAAGATGTGGAGAGCCTTTTATGCAGAAGGACAAGAAAATCTATGCTACATCGACAGTGGATGTTCGAAGCATATGACAAGTGATAAAGAAAAACTTGAATCATATACTTCTTTAGAAAAGGGAAAGAAAGTTTCTTTTAGAAATGATACCCCTGCAGCTATAAAAGGAAAAGTCACTACTCAGTTGAAAGAAAAGGTCAAAGCTAGAAATGTTTTGTATGTTGATGGCTTGAAGCATAATCTATTGAGTTTCAGTCAGATGTGTGATAATGGAACCGAGGTAATATTTCGATCAGATGGGTGTAGTCTTCATGATCTTGATACAGGAAGAACAGTGATCAAAGGTAGAAGAACTCCAAAGAATTTATACATATTTGAAGAAGGAAAACAACAATGCTATTTGAGCAAAGATGATGAACACTGGTTACGACACCAAAGGTTGGGGCATCTAAGCTTTTCACAAATAAGGAAAGCATGAAAATACCAGGCAGTTCGTGGTCTTCCAGACATCAAAATTCCGGACAACACCATATGCAAATCATGTCAGTTTAGTAAGCAAACCAGAACTAACTTCCGTGAGAAGGAAGGATCAGCCAACAGGCCTCTTGAGCTAGTCCATACAGATGTATATGGTCCATTTAGGACAAGGTCGCCTCAAGGAGAAGAACACTTTATATTATTCATTAATGACTTCACCAGGATTGTTTGGTTAGGACTTATGAAGCACAAGGACGAAGCATTCGAAAAATTCAAATCCTTCAAAGCCTTGGTTGAAAAGGAATCAGATTACAAAATTAAGTGCCTCAGGTCCAACAGAGGTGGGGAGTTTACCTCAAATGAATTTTTTGATTTTTGTGAAGAACATGGAATAAGAAGAGAATTCTCTACAGCTAGGACTCCTCAGCGAAATGGAGTGGTGGAAAGGATGAACAGAACAATCCAACAAATGGCTCGTGCTATGCTTGATGAGTCTGGAACTCCCGCAACCTTCTGGGGTGAAGCTGCTTTGCTGCGGTTGTTATTCTCAACAAAACAAATGTCCGAGTAAACAACACTCAAACTCCTCATGAGCTTTGGTATGGTGAGACTTCTTCGGTAAAACATTTCAAAATTTTTGGAAGCAAATGCTATATTAAGAATACTGATTAACAACTTGGCAAACTTGAACCTAGAGCAGATGAAGGCATTCTCCTTGGTTATTCTCCCCACAACAAAGCATATAAGTGTTATAATAAAAGACTTGGATGAATTGTTGACAACATTGATGCAGTGGTTGATGAAAAGGGATACATTCCTAGGCAAGTAAATTATGAAAATATCGAAGAAGATGAAGACTACCCTCAAAATCAGACTGATGATGAAGAAGAGACCCATGAAGAAGAAACCCATGAGGAGCCAGAGGAAAAAATAAGGATAGAAGAGAAGACTCCTTCTAGGTATGTTCAAAAGAATCATCCAGAATCACAAACTTTGGGGCAAAAGGAGGCAGGTGTACAAAAAAGAAGAACAATTGCAAAAGCCTCAAGCTATCTGGCATTACTCTCCTCCACTGAACCACAAAATGTAAAAGAGGCATGCAAAGATGAATGTTGGGTCAAGGCAATGGATGAAGAACTTGAGAAGATCGAAAAGAATAACACTTGGGAGTTGTTCCCTAGACAAAAAGATAAGAATGTCATAGAGACAAAATGGATCTTCAAAAACAAGTTGAATGAAAATGGGGAAGGAATTAGAAACAATGAGAGACTTGTTTGTAAAGGGTATGCTCAACAAGAAGGAATAGACTTTGAAGAAACCTTTGCTCCCATTGCTAGACTAGAGGCCATCCGAATGTTCCTTGCTCTCTCAAGCTTTCAGAAGTTCAAAGTCTTTAAAATGGACATGAAATCAGCCTTTTTGAATGGGGACTTAGAAGAAGAAGTGTACATTGAGCAACCAGATGGTTCCATCCTTAGGAATGATCCAAATCTTGTATGCAGACTAAAAAAGGCTCTCTATGGTGTTAAACAGGCTCCAAGGGCTTGGTACTATTGTTTGGACAAATATCTTCATCAATAATGTTTTTCAAAATGATCAGCAGATAGTAATCTTTATATAAAAATGAAAATGACAAATTGCTAATACTTGTTGTGTATGTAGATGATCTTATCTTTGGTAGCAATGAAGAAGCTATGAGTCAAAGCTTTGCCTTGGTGATGCAGAAAGAATTCGAAATGTATTTTCTTAGAGAACTGACATATTTTCTTGGATTGCAAATCCAACAAAATGAAGGTGGCATCTTCTTGTCTCAAACCAAGTATCTCAAGAAGATTTTGAAGAAATATGGCATGGAAGATGCAAAACCAGTATGTACCCCCATGGTCACAGGATGCAGGTTCAGTGCAAATGATGAATCAGCAGCAGTGGATCAACCAACCTACAGGTCTATGATTGGAAGTCTACTTTATTTGACAAGTACCCGACCAGACATCATGCATGCAGTGGGAATAGTTGGAATTTTTCACACAAATCCAAAGGAAACTCATCTTCAGGTAGTGAAGAGAATCTTTAAGTACCTTCAAGGAACTCAAAACTATGGCTTATGGTATCCTAGAGATACATATCTCACACTTAATGCTTATACAGATACAGATTGGGCCGGAAGCGTGGATGACAGGAAGAGCACAAGTGGTGGTGCATTCTTTACGGGTTCCAGATTAGTATCTTGGTTCAGCAAGAAACATAGTTCGATTGCTTTATCTACAGCTAAAGTGGAATATATGGCTGCTGCATCTTGCTGCACTCAACTCCTTTGGATGATGTAGACCTTGTAGGATTTTCAAATCACTTGTACACCACCTATCTCCATCTTATGTGATAATACAAGTGCAATCAGCATTTCAAAGAACCCTGTCATGCATTCAAAGACCAAGCACATACCAATCAAGTATCACTTTCTCCGAGAACAAGTGTTGGAACAAAAGGTCAAATTGGAGTATGTTCCTTGTAGGGAACAAGTGGCTGATATTCTCACCAAACCACTGCTCAGGGAAACTTTTGAATATCTCAGACAAAAGCTGGGAATAGTTGATACATCATCTTATTGTTAAATCTTGTCAGTTTCAGAGAAAAATGGGTGTACGCATGTTTCCTGAGGAGGATCCACGTACATATGCCGGATGGTGCAGAGAAAGTCGCGTATATGGAGGCTTGATGGATATCAGAAGGGTCAGGCTCTGGTTGGAAATTGTCTGATATGGGTCTAAAAGAGACCATCTGGCACAGGCTCAGGAGCAGTAGATAACTTCTAATGATGCATTGTTGGCATTATCTTAGAAGCTTTTTGTTTTGTTTCACAGCTGTTGTTGATCTCTGGTGGAACAAAGGCAAGGGGAGAATAAAAGGAAATCTTTGTTGCTGATCTGAATGGTGATTGATAGATGTTGCTACTATCAGTTACTTGTGACTTTCATAAGTCTTTCTCTACATATTTCATCTCTATGTAGTGGTGTCAAGGTCATGTAACGACCTATTTTGGTTTCCCGACTATGCCTGGGATGAAGATGTAATGTACTTGGTTGTCATATGTAATTTTATGATGTATCCCCACTTGGTTGAGTGGATGATCCCCACATGTCTGGGTGAGGGATGTATGTATTAAGTATTTTGGTGATAGGAAGGCCTTTTATGATGTATATGTCATGGTTCATCTTGAAGAACATCTTTTACAGATCTTGCTTACAGTCAAGGGGAGCATGGGTAGCATAGCAGGGCAGAGATTTCAGCATGTACTCAGGGGGAGCACAACCCTTTGCCCTTGATGAAAAAGGGGGAGAATGAAAGAGGATGTTGGTGTTGCCATCAAGTCCAAAGGGGGAGATTGTTGGCGTTATGGCATAGGTTTGATGCTATGGCTCTGGTGTTGTCCTTGATGGCAACTCAACTTGGTGATAGATCTCAGTTCAGGCACTCAGAAAGAAGAAAAAGACATATACGCAGGTTCATCTAGACGAAGATGTGTATATACACGGGTTATACATTGCTAAAGCGCGTATATGTTGGGGAACTTATGGTAGTTAGCCCTTGGGATTTGAACCTATGGTTTTCGACCATGGTGTCTCGTCAGATGTGTTGATCCCTAGTTTTGGGTTCATGGTATTGAAATGTTATGGTTTTGGACAGTGGTATTGTGGAAGGACTAAGACTATAAAAGAGGAAGGAGATCTTGTGGCAAATGATTATCTGAATTACGATTGAATATCTGAAAAAGCGGTAGATCTGGAATATTGGTAATTGGGTGATGATGCAAATCTGGATCTGATTAAAGGAGGAACCTTAGCGCAAAGAGAAGGATAAGTTCTATTGATGGGCCATAATCTTTAAGATTTAATGATTGTATCTTTGTATGATTTTGGTCTGTTATATGTGGTGCTTGCTTGATCTATAACACTGATAATCTGGGTTAATTAGCGTTCTGAATATCTGATAGAGCGAACTATCTTTTATAGATATGTACGCAGGTTCAGTGAAGCTAAAGAGCATATACACACTAGTTTAGTGAATGGAAACCACGTATATGCAGTTTGTTTCAAAACACAGAAGCGAATGAATGCATGTTGCAGGTTATTGAAATAGCGTATATACTTTAAGTTGTGATCTAGTTGCTTCCGTTTATTGCTGCTGTGTTCTAGGTTCAGATTTTGGTGTGTGGTTTCTGGTACTGTGTTTGGGGTACAGCTATCAGAAAAGTATCTACTTGATTCAGATCTAATTGGTGGAAAGGAGATTGGTTGACAAAGAAATTCTTGATGATTGATTGATGTTCATGGATCCAGTTTGAAAATTTATGAAACATGGTCCCTGGAAGAAAGAGAAGGTTGTAGCCTTCTGTAGGGTAGCACCTACATACTAGTATCTTGGCTAGTGCAAGAGCTAAAGGGGGTTGTAGCTCCCTTTCAGGAGAAGCTGGAGAACGAGAGAGGGTTGTAGCTCTGTGCAAGTTGCAGCCTACGTACTGGTAAAGGAATGCACCAGTACATTGTAAAAGAAGTTTCTAATTTAAAATAAGATAGAGACGAATTGCAGTAGGTGGTTTTCACCCACATTGGGTTTCCACCTTATATCCTGTGTTCTTGTGTGTGATTGTCTTTCTGCTCTATTTTAATATCTTTGGTTATTGCTTATTTGATTCTGCATCATAGATTAACAATCATCATCAGAAAGATAAAGTAAATTAAAATTTTGCTTTCTATACGTGAGTTTCCTTCTACATAGTTGCCTATATACACGGTTTTAACTAACTGAAGTAGCGTATATCATCTGTTTTGAAAAAAAGAATATTTGACTCGATAATACTGATTCACCCCCCCCCTCCCCCAGTATTATTTCCAACATACAAGGGGAAGATGAAAGCTTGGACGAATATATGGACCAATTTCAATATAACCTTCAAAAATCAAAGCATAAGTATTTGGAAAAAGAGATCTTAAAAACACTCCTACTCAAAGGAATCGAAGATGAATTTTTATAACTCTTAAATTTGATAGGAAAAGGTGATGTTTTTTAGCTATCATATGATGATGTTTGTGAATTCTGCATAAGGTATTCAAGAGGAATCTCCAAGGCTGGTAAGAATTCTAGACACATTTGTTCTTTCTTTTCCAAATTTGCTACAAGAATAGGAGACATAAGAGTTGAAATAATTGTTTTATTTGAAAAATTTAAAGTTGATTCTATTAGCTCTCTAAATTCAAAATTGGATGCTTTGCAGGTTCAGAAAAATCAAGAATGTGATGAAGTGTTTTTCCCTCATGACTAAGAGGAGCATCCCATGGATAGTTGTTCTTCCTTATCTAGGATGGAAGTAGCATATCAAAGAGATGAGGAAGCTGAAACAAGGTCAAAACCATGGAAATCATGGCCTATAGATATGGTTCAAAACACTTATTCTCCATTCTCTTACTTACATAATCCGTTATGAAATACTAATGTGTTAGGGCAGCCATGTCAATCTCAATATAACCACAACCAATCTTGTCTACAAGTTTGGCATGGTTCACCTTATGATTGCATGACTACTCTCCCTCATCTTGTAGCACAAACACATCATCCATATTCTTCACCAGCTTTTCCACAACATATTTCTTGCCCATCAAAACCATCCACACAACCCAATCAACTACATCATCAAAATGCTCCATTTTGTACACAATTTCCTGCTCAACTCATTCCACACCCTCACCATAATAAACTAGTACAACATGCTTACAGTGTTGAACTACAAAATTTACCCATCCTTCCCATCCATTCTATGTCACATGCGCCATTTGAAAAAACTTACAATGAGATTCAGAATGTTTCAAATTCAAAAATTGTAGAAGTTATGGAAAAAAATGAGGTTTCTTTTAGTTTGCATCAACAAGCCATTTTAGAAGCTCAAGAACTTCATTATATTATGGATATGGGAAATCAAAGTAAGGGATATATTGAAGATTGGTTCCACTCCATCACTTGTTTGTAGAATCTTTCCATACTTCAACAATTTTTGACACCATCGTTTCAAGGGAATTTGGCTTCTCATACCCTAATATTCGTTAATATGCATTTTTCAAATTTGGGTATATACATATTTGAAGCCTTATTTCAAAAATAGTTCCATTGGAAGTACTCTTATACGTAATCATATTCATTTTTCAAATCAAAATAGGTTAGTGTAGAAAACAAAATAAATAAAATAAATAATTTTTTTTAATGTAAGAGTAGTTGTTCTTGTTGCAACACGATGTCAAAATCAACATTGGTGATAAATGTTTTAATCCATTTGTGTATGAAGATAAATTATAATGGAAATAATAGCTATAAAAATGGCCATATTCATTTTTATCACCAATTTGGAAAAAATTCTTGAATATCATATTTTTTTGGCTTGTGGGCCTGAAGAAATTTCGAAAAACACAGTCGGGACAGTCATGTTTTGAGGGACCAAAATGGAATATTTTTAAAACCTGTTTCTATCCTAACTATCCCTTGATTTCTACTTTTCAACCTAATTTTAATCACTCAATTTGGATTTGAAACGAAAACGTTAGAACCAACACATTGACAAGGTGTCTAGTAGGTAGCTCAGGAACACAGATGGGACAATCAATTTTTGTAGGCCTAAATGACTATATTTTTAAAATTGTTTCTATTCTAGGTATCCATTGATGTCTAATTTCTAACCCAATTTTAATTACTCAATTTTGATTTAAAACGAAAAGTTTAAAACCAAAACATTGACAGGGTGTCTAGCAAGTAGCTCAGGAACAGAGTTGGGACAGTTGGTGTTTTGATACCGAAATGACCATATTTTCAAAACCCATTTCTATGGTATATTCCCTTATGAATCTAGTTTATAAGGAAATTTCAATCACTCATTTTTGATATCATATGAGGAAGTTATGATCAAAATACTGGCTGTCTATCATAAATCAACAATCTTAAAACTCTGTCTTTCCCACTGTTCCTTAGCGTATTCGACCTATCAATTCTTATTTTTTTCAAAAATTGTTTCCACTATAGATAAATAAATGAATCTACTTTCATTTCCAATTTGAATCATTTGAATCCTACATCAAACGAAGAATCTATGCTTAAAATATCCACTATTGTTCTGAGTGGGGTAATCGAAAATGACTCTGTTATGCAAGTTTTTCTAAGTAAAATTGACATATCATATCATTGAATTTTTTAAACATGTTTCTATTGGAGATATATCTTGGAATTAGCTCTATTCTGGCTTTGGCATCACTCAATTTGGACGAAAAATAAACAAGTTGTGATTAAAACACTCCTGGTTAGTATGGTCACTACTCTCCCGCATGTGACAAATAAATTTTACTTTACTATTGTCTCAAGGGATTTGTTATAGAGAGTAACTACATGTTGTTTTTTTGCATACTTCTTGTATTAGGGGAGCTTTATCACCTCTCTTTAGCCATGGTTTAATGTTTTATTACAGGTACACACTCGTGTTTTGCAGGTCCTAAGAGAGTAAAGAAGGTTAATTTATGGATGAGGGATTCTTGAAAGAAATTTTAATGAAACAAGAGAATTTCATTCAATTCATTACCCAATGGATTCATAAAAAAATAAATAAAGAATTGATTTCCATTTGAAATTCATGTCATGTCACTACTACCAAAACATTTTTCAAAAAGATCATTTTTTTCCTTGCCTTAAGAAATAACGTCATAGTTGTTGTAACTTAATTTATTTATTTACATACTGTTTTTAAATAAAATGTTGTTTCTTTTCTGATTTCTCTTATATTTTTGTGTTTTAGTTGTTGCTTCCTTTAAATTGTAACCCATCCTCAGCATCAATGCAGTGAACAACTAATTCATCTTTTGCATGCCTGCATTTTATGATTGTGCATTTTTGTTATTCCTTTCCGAAGGAATAACACTTTCACATTTTTTTTGTTCCTTTCCAAAGGAAAAATACTTAGGAACAACACTTTCACATTTTTTCTATTTCTCTCCAGAGGAACAAAACTTCCGCATGTTTGCTATTCCTTTCTGAAGGAACACCATTTTCGCATTTTTGTTGTTCCTTTCAAAGGAACAATACTTTCACATTTCTGTTGTTCCTTTCAAAGGAGAAAAAATTTCGCATTTTTGTTGTTCCTTTGAAAGGAACAACACTTTTTTGGGTGTATTTTTTGTTGTTCCTTTTAAGGAACAACACTTTTTCGCATGCATTTTTTTGCTCTTCGTCTTAAGGAACAACACTTTCTTTGAGTGTATTTTTTCACTGTTCCCTACAGGGAACAACACTTTTTTGTGTGTATTTTTGTTGTTGGCATGCATTTTATTTGTTGTTCTCTATAAGGAACAACATTTTTTCGAGTGTTTTTGTTGTTCCTTCAAGGGAGCAACACTTCGGGAGTATTTTCAAGAATCACCCTTCCTTCATCTTGTGGGATTATTCCTATTTCATCTCAACCGCATTCCACTGATTCTCTTTCGTAGCATGAAGTACACTACTTTTATGAGGATAAGAATTATGGATTCTATCGAAGTGAGTTAATATCATTCACATTATGATTTTTAATAGGACAACTCCTTGGTGATAGATTATTTTCAAAAGGGACAATTATTTATATACTACTTTACTGCATTGTTTTCTGCTATACATGATACTGATTGATCATCTTAATACTGCGATGGTTCTACCCTTCTTGGTTATAATCTTCTCTTTCTATAATAAATGAGATTATGGGTATATTTTTTTCTATTGACATGTTCAACTTCTTCCACCATTCCTACTCTTAAGGAGTACTAAACCTCCCTCTTTTTATCATAAAAATGTGTAATAACAACAAGATTTTGTTCCCAGATAGAGGATAGTGGGTCCCATTATGGGCGAGCCTACCATGTTCATAAGGTTGTAAGAAAGTGACATTCCCATTATGCCCACCACACCAGGGTTATGATCCATTGGATAGCCAAATTATCCTCAGAACAGGAGGTCTCATCACAAGCTAGCCTGATCACTTTTGCTACATCTGAGTGAATGGCACTATGGTTATCTGGTTACCATGTGAGCATATTGATCTCTTTTGTAGAACAACACTGCAACTTTCCATTTATAAATTGAGGATCCTTGCTCATATGGGTTAAAAAGAAACCTTGTCGAGGCTATGGATGCCTATTGGTAGCAGAGGCTCTGCTTATGCTATTGAAGTTATATCTTATCGTCAATTATACTATAATATCCTTTTCTTATTCTTTCTTTTTATTAGAGAAGTTATTTCCTTAATTGTTTCTAGATCATCACATCATTTTCAGCTAGAATGCCATCAACAAAACATCTTTTTGGCATACTGGTATCGTTTTTCTTTTTTGTATAACTTTTCATGAATCCAAAGCATCCTATATCTTATTCATAACTATCCTTATACATTTTCCTCTCATTATAACCATAACTCTCATCGTCCTATCATTGATATGTGTACTCTGCTTCATTTACTATAATATTGTTCATTCCCTTCCCTTACCATTAGCATAACACCTTTCATATGATTTATGGTCATGGGATCCCTTTTTTAATTGGAGGGAGGAATGTATGCATTATCGGATAACATGCGATATGATTACTTCACTCTACCCTAACTTGTTTATTTGAAAAAATATTAGTATTGCATGTATACAAAAATTTTTCTAATTTAAATTTTTGCATGCATCTTATCTATTGCTATTCAAAACTAAGACTCTGGACTCAAGAACATTGTACGAAAAATAGTTTTTTTTACAAGAGAACAAAA
>APFE031100238.1:4968-24208 GCA_000404065.3 Pinus taeda
TGCTCTATTTATACAATCCCATGGTTCATGGACAATGGGTAGGCTAACACATCTTTACATTAAACTACAATTCTTAGTGCGGACAACCCTATGACTCTATTATACAATTCGCGCTCCACACCCGCACTTCGCGGAGTTCTACACTGCAATTGACCAAAACTTGGGCTTTGAGCCCCAAAAATTGTTGTGGGGGATCCCATGCCCAATAGGCCTCCAACATAATCATCATGACTCGTCCCAAGTCACTTTTCTGGTGCAACAATCTTGGCATGGAGCCCCTCCAGCTGTGCCTGTGCTGTGTGAAGGTTTGCAACACACTATTCTGCCATCTGCCGAATTTGCTCTACTCTTTTTGCCGAATGCTCGCTATCAGGGGCAGATCCCTATCTTAAGGCATGCATCACCTTCATTTGTGCGAGCTTTCTTTCGATATCGGTAGTGATGCGGAAGGCCTCATCAATCCAAGGTTGGACGTGCACTTTAAGTATTGCCTCCTTCTATCACACGGTATCCACCTGTTCCTTCAATGCCTTCACTTGTTGTATCTTTGCCAATTGTTGGGTTAGGACAACTCTCTGTGCCATTCCACGTACACTGTCATACTGCACTTGAAGCTCCCGGACTTCTGTTTTCAAGCGCTGTATGGTGGGGGTCCTCCTATAAGGAAGTGAGGACCAAGAGGGATTCTTCCAACATCATAGTACAGTCCTACACTGTCTGTCCTATTTCCTCTAGCCCCTTTTGGATAGCGCTAGCGTGCTGTTCCCTAACTTCTGGAGGCATGGATGATTGTACCTTTAATTGCAGTTCGACAATCTGAAGGTTCAGGTCCAGCTGTATCCTCATTGCTTCCTCCTTTTCCTCACAAAATCCACTAGCCAATCTGTGAATTCTTACTCCAACTGGTAGGTTTGTCACAATTTCTAACTCTGGAGCACGGCAACATGCTTCCTCTACTATCTACTCCAGTTGTTGATTCTACACCAGCACTTCATCACGTTGTAGACTAAGCTACTCAATGTTGATTCACAGCTTGCTGAGCATTTGTACTGCACGTCCTTCCTAGCGCGGAGTTTTACTGTCACTCTGTCTTGTAGCTGGTATAATGTATCCCGCGAAAGGGAAACCAAGTTTAGGCCAAGTCCTTTGATCTGGCCCACCACGACTCTATCCTCTGTGCTGTCCGCTGTCAGTGCTCCTTTTGGCAGTGTGATGGTGTTAGCCATTTTGGCCCACAACAACTGCTCCATTGTTGATGTACTTGTGGCACTATAGGCGGCTACAGTTCCCTCCTATCGGGGGCCACATGCAGCTACACTCTGAGGGCCCCCAAGACATTTTACTACTCCTTCATTGCTTATTGGAGCACTTCCTTGGTGACCTCACGAACTATGTTACCGATGTCATAGAGGTCACCCTCTGTTAGTGTAATGGGTTCATTGTCCAGCTTGGAAGCCTTGGTCTTCTTCCGTGGGCCTGCTCGTTTCATACCGCACGGCTATTTCAGTTGTGTAGATGTCGTGCTTGGGTCCATGCCTTCCACCATGTCCTTTTTTTCTTGTCTCATGCTCAAGTATGGGCCTCCTTCTTCCCGTGTTATGGTGGCCCTGTTGCCCATGTTGTTGTTGCTTGTTCGACACCCTTGGTCTGCTCTGCAGCGGCCTTTGCTGCCTTGTGGAAAGCCCTTACCTCCTTGGCCAACTACTCGTTGCATTTATGCTAAGCCAGTAGCTTGGTGGCATCCTTCTATTTTTGTACCGCTATCTTATCGCGTGCCGCCAGATTCGAGGTGTGCCACTCAGGTGGCCATGAGTTGAGCACAGCAAAAATGGCATCATCAATCGTGATGAACAGTAGTTTGGTCTAGTTTTGTGCCGCATCTTTGTGTGCCTTAATATACACATTGTGCATACCCGCCTTGAAGTCTGCAAAGCTCCGTAGAATGTCGTACACTATGGGGGATAGGTGCGGCCTTCTGTTAATGCACATCCAGATGCTCGCCTCCATGAGCACCCAGAAGATCTTGGTCTTGTGGATCTGTGTGGCATCCTTCGTAGCCCAGAGCAACGCATATTTTGCGGCCTCTGGCAAGTCATGTTCAAGAGGAGGGAACTGACTATCCTCAAGTAGTTCCCCTAACACCAGTATGATGGACAAGAGCAACCATGCGTAGTGGAAGGTCTTGCCTTACTCCTAGACTTCCTTACAGTTGGTGGGGAATTATTCACAGAGGAAGGTGGCCTAGTTGAATTGGACCCCCTTCGCACATTGTTCGGCCAGCGCGACAACCATCGCTAGTACCTTGTTGCCATGACATTTTCTCATCACTTTCCCAGCCAATAGCTGGGTGGCTATGCACATCCCTTTGTCTAGAATGCTACTAATTATGTAGCCTCTCTACTTCTTTTCCAACTTGTATTTCTTCTTCATTTCCTTTGCGAGTGCCAAATCTCCGCTTTTGCCAGCTATTTCCGCGGGGTCCCTTCCCTCACAGGGAAGCTAATAAATCCTATGAATAAGCTCCACCATGATGGGAATGGGCTCCTCCAGCAACAGGTACCCATCATGTACCAGGAAAATAAGCTTCCTGATGACAAATATCGTAATCGGTGCGTGGTGAAAATACAGAATCCATAGTAGGTGGGGTAGCCCAACCTTCTCCACATTTCGTAGCCATTTTTGTAGTTCTAGGATTGTAACGAACCCCTCCTTGCTCTGTTTCATGAGTTTGCTAGTTGCCAAATCTAGGAACTTAGGTCCCAATATTTAAATTTCATCGTGGGCATGCGGCCCAGAACCAAACCTTCAAATAGAATTTCATCTGGAAGGAGCGGGATTTGGAGTGCGCTCTTAGTGGCATCCAAATCCTTGGGTACTTTTGCTTTTCCTTTCCGTGGAGGGACATACTTGGGCAGTTTTTCTGCAATGCGCACCGACTGGATGTCTTCTTCCATTTCTTCATCTACTTCTATCTCCTCTATGAAAGCTTGGAGGTCCTCTTCGTCATCATCTGTCTCAAGATTAATAATCTTGCCCTCATCTTCCATAGAAATTTTACCAAACCGCGGATTTTGAGGGGACATGTGGATTGGTCCTGTTGCTTGTGGATCCGTCTTGGGCCTCAGCATTCAGGGCGATTCTTGAATTCCCAGTGCATCCCCCACCTACAGCATAGGGCTCTGCGTGGCTTCCTCAGCTATTGACATCATTCTATTTAGGAGGTCCTGCGTCTCCTTCAATAATGTCTCAAACATTGAACTTGCTCTTAAAGCCTCCAAATTCATAAGGTCCATACCCACTTGATAGCGCAACAACTGAATTCTCAAAACTCCATGGGTTGTTTGCTGGATAGCCACCTATGATTTATAGGCCTTTTTGAATTCAAATTTGACCATTCCCCCCACCTTTAGCCCATTAATGCCTTCTTGGCGGCAGATCATCCCAAATCTAGCCCTTAATTTGTGTCTTAATTGCCCACTGCCTGCTCCTTCTTGTCTTAAATTGGACATCTTGTCATGAATAGTGACACTAACAGTCGCGTCCCAACCTACCCATATGCACGGGTGTGACCCCTTTAACATGTTGTTCCTGTGTGCAACCTCCTTATCATGCAATTCTCCCATAGACTCTTTTATAGTCTCATGCTCTCTTTCAACTGCTCAGAGCGTTGAGACTGTGCTCCCTACGGTTAGTCAGGTGGTCGCACCACCTGTGTAAGATGTCAATTCACCTTCCAGCCTAGCCTGTGGGAACCCCTCAATTATCTTTGCGACAGTCAGCACCGCACAATCTTCCCTCTGTGGTGTGCTCCTCTGGTTACTTTGTTTGGTAAGGTGCAGTCACAACCATGGTAGTAGAGTCACAAATCCTTGGTAGTAACCTTCTAATGCAAGAGTCTGGCTGTGACATGCTTGCATCATTTTTTTTCTAGGTTTTTGATCTCTGCATCTGTTAACATGCTTTTCTTCCTCAGTCGTACTTGATCTTCTTCGAGTTCATGAAGCTTAAGGTTCCCTCGCCGAATGGCTCCCTAAATCTGCATATATTTGCCCTCGCATGGCTTCATAATTCCTTCATCCTGGTCTTCGCACACTGTCCCAATCATGTGAGCTATTGTGTGAGGATTCCTTTCCTCCAAAATTATGGTCTCAACTTTGCTCTTCAGCTTCAGAATCATCTCCTTCTAGGTTTTAATCCCATACAGAAATTACCTGCATACGAATTCTAAAACACAGAAAATAAACAATGTGAGAGCATAACACATAAAACACATATACACAGAGATTTTCCCCTGGATCCCAAAACCAGGACTACCAACTTGATTTTTCATTATGTTCCTTTCAATGTTATAATAAATATTTATACATGTCGAAGCATCCAATACCATGAACCGAAAGCCATTGCATCCAATACCATGGACCAAAAACCACCGCGTCCAAAAAACATGTGCGAAAATCATGCACAAAACCATAAGTGGGTCCACCCCACCTAACATAGGGTCCAAAACCAAAATTTTCCAAGACGCTACCCCGGACCCCATAAAGTGGGGTTATGGGTACCCCTCAAACCTCCTGTGACCCCCCCCCCCCCCCCTCCCCACTACACAATTAGCACAACGAAGGGGGGGCTTTAGCCCCCCTCTAACCCCCCAATTAACTACGTGGGCTAGTCATGGAAAGAATTTAACACAAGCCAACACTCTGTGCTCAGGTTTTTGCACATGGCCCTATAGGCCCATTGGATCATTGGTACGTGTAGGTCCCAATCAGTTTGTCTCGCCTGGTGAACCCTGTTTAGGATTCCACATACCTTCTTGAATGCTTCTATGTGGAATGTTTATGGTGCGTGTTGCCTCTCCTACTATGTCGTGTTCTGATTTTTGATCCTGAATTTGGGGTGTGCTTGTGTGGGATGCACAACACATGTTTGTACCCATCGAGACAAGTGGGTACGCAAGCTGTTCCGTCCTCACTGAACAATTTTTGTTCGAAGCTGGGGGCTTCCAAATCGTAGGCTCATCATTCTTCTACATCCATGCCAGTCCTCAAAATTTCCTTGATGTGTGCCCCAGCATCGTGCGGGTGTTGCATGCAACGCACACTTCAACGCATCAAACCATTGCTGTCCCAGTATTGTGCTTTTAAATTTACTCAAGAATTCATCCACCACCATTAATCCTTCATATATCGACAGCTCTCTTGCCTCTGTTGTTACGCAACGCAGTGATATAATCATCGTGTTTCAATTCAGCGTTGTCACTTCGTGCAACTGATTCTGCCATCGCTCTACTTCTTCGTCTGAATCCAAAGTGCAGGAGCTTTCACGCTCCCACGAGATCCTGTAATTTGCAGTTAGATTCACCCAATCCTAGTCTCGCATAGTTATCTTATAAATACAATCAAGATCATCATCGCTATCATCATTGTGCACTGGTTCAGGGTAGAGCGCTCCTTCAACTGGGTTCAATAGGACTACTACGCGTAGTGACTTTTTCTCGAAGATCATTTTGCGCTTCTTCAGGTTGATGACTCCGTTCATATCGTTGGCCCAGTCTATTCCTAACAATGCAGGATAGGGATTACTGTCATCAACAATCTCTATTATTTCAAAATTCACCTGTGCGCTTGCACCTTCAATATCAACTGTTACCCCTTGCAACATTCCCATGGGAACAACCTTCTATTGGTTCGCCATTCGTAATTGAATAGGGGACCATTGTAACATAGGCCTGCCGATGCGTTCCCATGTTTGCTTTGGTAATACATTCGCATCCAAACCCAGATCTAGGATTACCTGATCCATTTCATAATCACCAGTATGTGCAATCGACCTC
This sequence comes from Pinus taeda, assembly GCA_000404065.3. Taxonomy (NCBI): domain Eukaryota; kingdom Viridiplantae; phylum Streptophyta; class Pinopsida; order Pinales; family Pinaceae; genus Pinus; species Pinus taeda. The sequence continues at coordinate 10,802 of APFE031100238.1, forward strand.
ATTTTCCTTCCAGTGCATAATGCATGCTTTCCCAATTTCCTAACTACGCACGGTTCTCCTAACCCCGCACACTTGGTGATCACTTCCTGTAGTCCTTTAATTGCCTTGTTGTCGCATAGCAGTTTCATGCATGTTTCCAGAAAGGTAGTGAGCATTGAAGGATCCATTCCTGGCTCTAGTTGATCCTTACTACCTAAAGTGGAGGCCTCCGTGAAGCTCTTCTTAGCTTCCATGAATGTCTCCTTTGCTCATTCTAAGTCAAACTTGGGTTCCTTTGCAGAAGCCTTGCAAACCCATGTACTTTCCTCTAGCTTCTTCCCCATATCTTCTCCCGTGGCTGTATCGCTTCTGAGCATCATGTTTACATTCAGGTCTTCTTTGTGTGGCTCAAACCTCATCATTTGTATATTTTGAGTTGGGGGAGGCTAGAATACCCATTTTTTGTGCATCTTTGTGATCAATGTAGGATAGTATATTGTTTCATGATCAAACTGAGCACAATACGAATAGGATATCCTTGTTGGGTTGGTACAATCGCGGACATAGTGCCCTGGTCCTCCATAATTATAACAAATTAACTGTCTGCGACCTCTTCCTGGTCCCATTCCACCTCATCCTCGACCTCACCCCTGAAATGTAGCATGTGCCATCCCCACATCTGGGTCGGGGGCTTGTGTTTCGCTCTGCATCCTATAGGCTAGGGTCTGATCCATCATTAGCTTGTAACTGTGGCAAGTACGCTCATCGTGGCCCACCGACCTACAGAAATTACAAAACAATTGCTGGGGTGTCTGTGTATATTTCTACAACAAATGACAATTGTCCATCATGTGTTTCCATCCTATCTGATAGATTGCACAACATAAAGCGGGTGCCACACTCGGCCCTACCTACACCTCCAGTCTCAGTGGCATTGGCCTTCCTCCTGCCAAGTAGTTCATGAACACTGGGTAGTGATCCTTGTCATGGCCCTGGCCTTTGCACTTTATGCACCACACTTCCTCGCGCACCTCTAGCACTTTCTGTAGTTGTGCACGGATTTGTTGAACTCCCAACCCAGGGTCTTATATCGGGGTGGAAAGTTTCTACTGTGACAGTGTCGTCCTCAAGTGCAATGCGAGAGATGCTACAAACCATGTGTGATGCTATCCATCTGTCAACATCATATTGGCTTCGTGGATCATACTCTTCAGCCGTTTATTCAGATCTGAGAGAGCCTCACCTGGGAGCATCGCGATCTCTTTAAACGCAATGATTGATTGTGTTTATGACTTTGGTATGCTAAATTCCTTGTTCAGCGCATTATGGATCTTTTCTATCCCTACGTTTGGGTGGTCATTAGAATGCCTGATATACCATGTTAATGCACGATCCTACATCGTGCTCACCAATGTAGCCTTCTTAATATTGTCATTTATGACACCTTGTGCTTCCCAACTGCTCTTACCATGAACCAGAATTGGTCCAGATCCTCATTCCCTACTCCTCTGAATACTGCTAGTTTGATCGCACTCTCCATACTGAACTATGGAGGTGGTGGAGGTGGAGCAGGTGGAGATGGAGGTGAGGGAGGTGAGGTAGGAGGCGGTGTGGGTGAAGGTGGTAACCGCAGAATTTGACTCCTTATCAAACTGACCATGCTTCTCAGAGAAACCTTCGTGAGCTCATCCTCACTCTCACACAAGGGTGAAATTAAGGGACTATTTTCTAATTCTTCACCACTTCCTTTTTTTGTAGATATTTCTGCTCCATGTAGTCCCAAATATTAATTTATTCACATAACCTGCTTTTCACATAACATCATCTTAATCTAGGTGTTCAAAGATTTAATATACTTACCTCACGGTCCCTTGAGAAAACATCACTATACCTCACTGTAACTGATGGTCATGTCCACCATGAACTCAGTGATAAATCCTCCTATTATTTGGTCAAGCCAGTGGTCCACAACTCGCGCTATCTTATCTTCTGAGACTTCTAGTTTGTGCACTAGTTCCGGAGTCCACACTATTGGTTTGTCAAGCCTACACCTTCCTTAGTTGTTTGCTAACTTCGTGATCCACTCATATAGCTCTAACGGAAAGGATGCAAAGAAAATCTCGTGGATTTCAATTTACAAATAGCGATCCAACCACTGTTACTTAGATACCAGTGGATTTCTATTTTCCTGCGCTGCGAACTCGTGAATGTTCTTATCCAACCACTCTTCAATTTCCTTCTTTGTTGGGTTCCAGTGGCACGACATCAAACATCCCTTATGTAGATCCCAGTCCCGGCAATGGAACCATTTGTTGTCTTAGTGGGGCCTGACCTAGGTTCGGAAGTGATTTAGCCAAGCAAATCCTAGTACTACTGGCCCTTTCGGCAATAGTCTATGGAGCGTGAATTGAGGTCTCACCCAAAGTAGTAGGGGAGGGTGCTAGAACCATGTTTCTGCACCCTGGGGATGTCTGATATGAGGTGATTGGTATGCGGTCCAACCTTCACACTTGCTATGCTACGCGCACATGTGGGCACCCTGCGCCCTGTGCTACTTTCTTCGTGCGGTTCTAGCCGCAGCGCAACCCATGTTATTTACCCAAGTCTTCCTTGATTAGGCTCTGTTAACCTATTTACTTCGATTATTTTCATATATAAGCATTCATACAAGTATTCATCAAGTGTGCGCAGTAAATAACCAGAATAAAAGTAATGTATAACAGCAACATAAAGGTTCCAAAACAGATGCACAAAATAACCTTCTCTTTATTATCTTTCAATCCCAAGTACAGACCTGACTCCACCCTGCACACTCAGCTACAAGGGTCTATGCACTCAGCTGCGGACTCTACTAGGCCTCTGCGCACTCAGCCATAGAGCCTCTTCCTACCACTATGTCCCAATACACTTCAAATTCCACTCTATGCTCTAACCATGCCTTTGCTATTCTATCTATTCTCTACTAAGCTTAGCTCTATACTTAGGGCCTTTCTCTATTTATACAATCCTAGGGTAAGCGGACCATGGGTAGGCTGACACATCTTTACATTAAATTACAATTCTTAGGGTAGACAACCCTATGACTCGATTATACAATTCGCGCTCCACACTCACACTTCATGGAGTTCTACACCACAATTGACCAAAACTTGGGCTTTGAGCCCCAAAACCTGCTACGAGGGATCCCATGTCCAACACATATAATGACCAGCAATAGGTTGCAACAATAATGGAGTGATCCAACATGCTTACAAGGAGAGGTAAATTGATCAAGGGCTTCTACTACTCACAAAATCATTATGTAAAGCACTATCGATAGTCAGGAAAGATGGCATGATTTATGGAATAAATGGAGGAACGAGAAACACCAAGCAAGGAAGCCAAGGTCTTGAATGAGATGGTTTAATATTGGTGATTAGGAGAGAGGGTGCTCAACTCTGCTCAAATGGAACTATTGCAAAAATAACATAGCCAAAGAAAAGAAACAAATACGTTGTGTGTTTCCTTTGAAATCAAAACCTCTTGGCTAAAAACTACTCATGGGAAGACAATTTAGCGTGATTGGTTGAAAAAAATGAGATATGACCCATATTAAGTGAGAAGGAGCCTGCAACTTCAAGGGAGATAATTTTGGTCCAACGATTCTCATAGGAAGTTTCCAAAGCATTGAAAACATTGGAGGGTGTTTTGCATAAGGATGAGACTGAATAACCATGGAAAAATGAGGATGTGCCATGGGTTTGCTTCATAGATGAAATGACTTGAAATGGATTGTTAAAAAATTAGAACAATGGATTAGTATTTGGTGTCACAAATGGTTCTCTCATAGAGTTAGGTTGGTTTTGGTCAAGTCCATTCTACAAACTATCCTTATTTTTTAACACTCTTTCCTCAATCCCAAAGAGTGTGGTAGAAAAAGTATTGTAAATTGTTGTAACAATTTCCTATTGAAAGGGTGCTTAAACTTTAAGAGGTATCATTGGGATGGCTAGGAAAGGATAACAAACCTAAGGCTAGGGGAGATTTGAGATTGAAGGATATTTTACCTTTGGGTGTTCAATAATGGCCAATTCTATTCATTTCCTCTAAAATACTTTGGAAAATATTCTTGTACAAAATTATATTGCTCTTGGTTCAATTATTGACTGGATCCACTAGGATCTAAAATGATTTTAGGGAATTTCTGATCATTGGAAATATTTTTCATTAGTGTTCCCTCTTCAAAGAAATTTCTAGCCTAGAGGGTTGGGAATGGTTCAAAATTAGCTTGGGAAAATATACTATTATGTGTTAGAGTCAAGACATACTTTTGTTATAGAACTTGGTTTGTCACCTACATGAATACAATTATTTCATGTTAAATCAAATCAACAAACTAAACTCTACAAGTTGATAGTCACAAGGGTGGCTCTTTGCTAAATATTAGGCCTGATTGGGGATTTTATTCCTACTTTGCATACATTTATATGTTAGTTAGAAATGGATCGGTTTATATTACGACAAAACTACGATTCTTTAATCTAGAGTTTGAATGAAGTTGGAGGGGTTTTCACAATAGAGTTAGGATATAAATAAGCTTTAAATTTAGAATTAAATGCTAAGTGGCGTTGGTCCAATCTTTAGAAGACAATTGTACCATCTAAAACTAAAATATTGATGTGGCATACTCTTATGGGTAAAATCCTTACTTGCAGTCAATTTCTTAAAGTGGTAATAAGGCATGGAATATGTCTCCTTTGTAGATCTAGAGAGGAAACTAGTAAGAACTTATTTCTCCATTATTTTTACTCCATTCAAGTCTTAGTAAAATCTGTGCTACAAAACATTTGTCTATTGGTTGTCTATAGCTAAAATCCATATTTCTATTATAAATAATCTCAGGCAAAAAATGTTTAGCTTCCTATGGAAGAATGGTAAAATAGTAAGAAACGTATTCACCTAGCCTGTTGGGAGTCCCTATCTAAAACAAAAGTCTTGGTGGGTGGTCATTTAAGAATCTACATTGGTTTGATAAAGATTTGGCCCTAAAAATTATGTGGAGAGGCCTATTTGGTGTGGGACTTTGGGGCCAATTTTTAAAGGAAAAGCATCTAAAAAGAATGTTGGTGATGGAATTTTTTAGAGGAGAAGCAAACAAACTTGTTAAGAGGAGATCCATCATTTGGAAGACCCTTATTGACTCTCTCCCATTCTTTTTTAATTAGATTTCCTAGAAAGTTGGGGATGGTAAGAAAGTGATCTTAGGAAAGGAACCTTTTATAGGTGGTTTTTATGTCTTCAAATTATCTTCTGATCTAAGCCAATGCCTAAATGAAAAATGCATCTTCTCCCTCCATAATGCTAAAGAATGGTCTTCGCTCTATCTTCTAATAACTACTGGTTGGGTTATGCTAAATTGGGACTGGATGGTTCTTTGGCAGAGGAGTGGAAATCTTTCATTAAGGAGATAAATTATCAATGGGGTATATTTAAGTAACTCCAAGGACTTCCAAGTTTGGAGATGTATTCCTCCTCAAGTAGGAAAACGATTGGTCTTGCTTAATATGATGCAATAGCCCATTCTGTAGTGGTCCAAGATTCCAGTTGGTGGAACAAATTTATTTGGAAATGGAATATTCCCAACAACCTAAAATGATTCACCTTGCTTGTTCGTCAAGACAAAGTTCTAACCTAGGAGAACCTACAAAAAAGATCCCTCACTAGACCAAACTATTGTTTCCTCTAAAGATAGTTTGATGAATCTATTGATCATATTTTTATTTGGTGTTCTACTGATAAGAAAATTTGGCATGCAGTTCTTTTGGTGTTGGGAATTAGGGAGAATCTAGATCATATCTCCTTTGAGTTCCTTCTTTTTCACTAGGGGGAGAAGTATAAAACATTTTGCACTCTGCCTATTTCTATTGCCTGGAGTATCTGGTTGCTTAGGAACATGGTAATATTCCAAAATGTGAGTATTTTCATTCTTCTTAAATCTTCTAAGATTGTTTCTCTCTATAGGGAATATTTCTCTCTTCAAACTAGAAAAATTCTGAGAAGGATCAAATTTCCTGGAATATCACATGACCCCCTTGATTGGGTTCTTTGATGGAGATTCTCAAGGAAACATTTGTGGAGAGCAAGGGGTAGGATTATTCTGTCAAGGAACATTTTTATCCATTTCATAATTTTCCTAGGATATGCATCAAATACCAAAGTTGAACTTATGCATCCAATACCAAAGTAGCAGAAACAAAACAACGAAATGCAGAAGTTTTGGGTGGAATCCTAGTTGAAAGGACCCATGTGCTAGAAAGAGAACAATTAACTCCCACTAAAGAAAAATGTACAAAGTTGCATAAACCAAAATTAGGATTTCCCGAGAAACAGAATATGGAAACTGGCATTAATAATGTAAATGGTATTGGATCAGAGCTTGTGAAAAGATTCTTGTGATAAAGAATGCCTCTGATGTCATTAAGCTAAAGAATAATCTATAGATAAATAAAAACCTTCATAGTGGAAATAATGAGGAAGGTCTAAATAAGGCTTTGCTCAAGCATGCCTTAAAACTTGAGAAGAAGAAATTAGCAACAACAACATTGTCCATTGAAACCTTTACTGGTCTGCAATGAAAAAAACAACACTATTCTGTGAAGGATGCCTTGGTGTTTTTTAGCAAAGGTTGGTGCGGGATTTGTAAATCTAACCTGGTTGTTTATAAATTACACTATTTTTTTGAACACTGCAGAAATTCAACGTATGTTGAAAGAAATTTACAGTGGATGAGGGTGATCATTGGAAGTATGAACCAACCAACATATCTCCTTCAGTTTTCCAAAGAGACTGTACCCTAAATAATTGCAGTCCACTCTTGAAATATTTAAATCGAAAGAAAAGGGAGCTATATCTAGCATTACTATTATTCCCAGCTGAAAGGGTAGATGACCCTATTTCTAGTGAAGGGGACATATCGGTTGAATTTTTAGCATTATATGGAAGTGCTTCTAATCATCTTCACAACCTAGGAGGCATTCTTTGGAATGAGATGCAACAGAGTAGAGGAAGCCTTAATACATATGCACCCTGGACATTGTCTTCTACTCCCATTCAAATTGAAGCTTCTCCGCATGCATAGAAAAGGCCCTAAGAAATTGTGGTCTATATGTGGATAGTATGGAATCAATCAATTTCAAGAGGAGAATAACATAAATCTTAGTTTGTAGAAGGAACCCCAAAAGCCCCTTATTGAATCAGTACTCATGGCCTCTGAAATGTTCCATGGTGTATATCCCTTCGAGAATTTCATTATCATAAAGGTAAAATTTTATAAGTACTTTCAAGACAAGCCTCCTCCATTAGGTGATCAGCCTAAAACACATATGAAACTATAATCACTTTTAAGACCCACATTTATCTAATTCGACATGCCAATTATTTTAAAAGATAATCCTTTCCTGAGTTTGACATGTGCTTATAATCTTGAAGGCTTTCTTGAAGTACTTTCTGGTTATGAACCTAGTAGGGGACTGCAGCAAGAGGAGCGTATGAAAGCATTACAAATTTTAAGGGGAAATAGGACCCTTGTTAAGAGTGAAAAGAGAAAGGATACGATTTTCATTGTTGTGCCTGATGATACTTGTGAAGAGCACAAGGTTAGAAGAAACAAAGTTGTTAGATAACATCTTAAAATAACATTAGGGGATGAAGTGCACGCTCATGAATGCTACTATGTTAGGAATGGAAAACATGTGTATATTTTGCCTATGTATGAACCTGTTATTCTTATGTTACATACAAAAATTCTATCTAGTAACCTTGAATAGACACTAGCAATTGTTTCTTCTGTTAGAGTTAGAAAGAAAAATTAATAGTGTCCTTACAACTTTACCTGATATGCCTAATATGGCTCCTTGGGAGGCAACTGGTAATAATCGCAAGTTGGATGATTTTTTAAGGAAAGACGATGAGAAAATGGGACAAAGTCACCTATGTGCTGCAATGAATCCAAGCATAACAAAAATTAAGTGCTGAGTAATCTCAAACCCAACACATCTTGCAACTCCATCGCAGCTCATGTGTATGTTAGTGTCATAAACAAAATATGACTATTACAAAAGAATCAAACAAAAAGGAGAATACAAAAGTGAAGAAGATAGAACTTTACACTAAAGTAGAAACTATAACTAGCTTGAATCAACTGCAGAAATCATCTTCCATAAAGGAAGAAGTCCTAAGTAGGCTTGAATTTCTACTTATGGTACCAGAAAAAGAAATTGAATAGAAGCTTCTTACTGCATTTAGAATATATGTGGATGCAAAAGAGGGTACAACTACTAAGATATCAACAACAGACGGGGCGAAGATAATTTTGGCCCTCACATCTCCATATTCTAAACCTAGTGAGACTTGGTCATATCTTCCCTCTGAAATACAGAGAAGGGGGTGTCCTACAGAGATCTTGTCATAAAAAAGCATCTGCAGATCTGCCAACATTAGCAAGATTAAATCCTACTGCAGTGCTTTATGAGATAGTTGACGATGATCGTTCAATTGCTCACTTACCAAGGTTGCAAAAATTTGAAAAGGACCATAATTTACCACTTATATCTATTGTAGATCTTGTTAGGTATAGGAAGAAATGTGAAAATTTGGTTGAACTAAGTGCTATTGTTAGGTTGCCTACAATGTCGGGACCATTTCAAGCATATTTCTACCGTTCAAAGTTGGAAGGCATGGAACATATTGCCATGGTTAAGAGTAATATGGGTGATGGACTAGATGTATTGGTGAGGGTTCATTCTAAATGTCTCATGGGAAATATCTTTGGGCCGGCTAGCTGTGACTATGAAAACCAACTGGAACTAACTATGCAACAGATTGAGCTAGCTAGAAGAGGAGTGTTTGTTTTATTTGTGTCATGAGGATAGTAGTATTGGTTTGGGGCAAAAAATATCAGCTTACAATATTCACGATGAAAGCCAAATATTGTTGAAGCTAATGTGGTGCTTGTTGGATGCTTGTTGACTCCCATGAATAACAGTGCTAAGGAATCTAAAAAGCAACCCAACCTTCACATGTTTCTTAGTAGATTGAACAAGAGGAGCAACAAATGTTTTTACAAATGCAGGGTCTCTTAGTGCTTTTGATATGGTATCCTCCACAACTGGTTGAGATGGCTGGTCATCATATATGAATAAGGTATTCATGATTATATCAACTAATAGTCTATTGGTAGCTACTAGGAACCTTGGAGTCTATTGCTAGCTTTTTCCTTGTCATAATATTTATAAAGATGAGGCCTTCATTACATGTGGAAAATTTTATATTGATATCGGCATGGGAAAGAGCTTTCCAAGTGTGATTCACTTGAGACATGTACTATTTTGTACAAATAGACTCTAAGCACTAGTGACATAATAAAATAGTTTGAAGTAATTCGAAGGGAATTAAAGAAAATATCTAGAGAAGTGAAGACCAAGAGATAAAATGGGAAGTCAAAAACATAGACAAGAGTAAAAAAAAAGGAAAGAAGAATGCAAAAACATGAAACCTTGGAAATACCACTTAATTCCACTAAAATTTAAACAACTGAAGAAATAAAAAAATACTCCTTCCAAAAAGGAAAGGGACAATAAGGATATCAATACACATGATAAGATATAGCAGTAAGTTGTGGCTTCACCAAGAGTATGAGGCTGATGTCAAGCATAATGATAATAGATTGTGTAAAAAAATAGACAAATGTGATATGTCCAACAGTGTGTTGTGGATCAGAATTGAAACTAGGTGCAAATCATGGGTGATTTTGAAACGGTAAATACACTTCAACTGCTGCAACTTAGCTAAAAGAAAGGACTGTTGTAATCGATTTTGTACACTACCCATAATTATGTGCCTTACACTTCCTATACAAACACCCCTAATGATTGCCAAGGGTGCATATCCCTTTGCACAATAATTTTCCAAATTCCCTATTTCAGAGAAGATATTACAATTCAAACGAACGTTTTCATTTTCAAATATTTTTCTCCCACAAATAGCCCTTTAGCTTCAAGTGGAGTTAAATTTTGTAAAGGTTAAGTCTGGATTAAAATCCATACCCAATATTGTTTATGATATATTGGTCCGTTCTATTGTGAGCTTTGCTAGCATCAAATAGGAACCTAGAGTTTTGCACCCAAGAAAATACACATTCATGCCAAGGCTCTAGCAATAGGCAGGGGAGGCTAACCCACATTTTGACAGAAGATGACAACTCTTCAAAGTGATAAAATATCAAGCTCTATATTTTCATAAACAAATAAACCTAACTAACCATTCCTATCATCTGTGGATGCTCTTTAAATGGTAAGCCTCTGTCTGTAAGATTTGAGAATAAAAACAAGAAATATTCCATCGGGATAACTATTTATACTACATAGTGTTTATAGGGTTTTTCATTAAATTTGATCCATTTGGACACTATATCAACAAATTTTTGGAATAACTACCACATATCTAGAAATTGATCCCATAGACTAATTGTTATCCTAGGAACATTGGATTAACTATTCCTGCAAGATGACATTACTGATTTATCATGCATACATGAGAATGGAATATATCATTTATTAGTGACAAAAATAGAACACATAAAATCATAAAATTATTCCATCTAACATGGTTATGCATGAAGACTTGAGTCTTAGACTCTTACATAAAATGTCACATGTCATTTCTGATGTATGTATGAGTCATTGTCAGGGTAGGTGTCCCCATGTGTGGGTGCACATCTCACATATTTGGTAGGGGAATGACAACATAAACTCCCAGGTTGGTGGACATCCCCAACAAATAAATAAATGCATGATTGGTGGGCCCTGTTACCCATCATATGGCATGAGAATTAATCTAGTTGAAGACCCCAACCAAGTAGGCTGCACTTGGAGAATTTTAGCTCTCTTGCTTGTTACCTCTCATGTTATATGAGGCTTACACTTGTGAATATTTCCACTACTCTTGTCATTTCCATCACAAGGGGAGGTTTACAGGTTGACCTTTAGATGGACCTAGAGTTTTGATAACATTTGATGAGGTTTCATGATGGCCTCATCCCAATATCCAACAAGCATTTCTGTTTTGTGCAATTCCCTCACAATCTACCAGAACTGCTACCCAAAATGCTACAACTTCTAGTGCCTCTAAGTTGGTTCTTGTGTCAGAGAAACCTCCAGAAAGTGCACCAACATACAAAATGTCCAAAAACTTATTATTACAAGAAAATCATGACCAAAAACCTACAAAATACGTACAATAAAATGAGACGAAAGATAAAATACAACTAAACAATACACAACTAATACCATCTACTACTGTGAGAACTATACAAGTAATGGGAATATACAAATTCGTTAGAATTATAGGTAAATGATTTATCATAAGAAACCAAAAAAAAATTATTCACACAAATAAGAAGGACAGAGGAATAAAATGCTAAGCAAATGAGTTCACTTTCCAATAGCATGTAGAGTGCTAAAATATTTGTTGGATAAGCTTAAGGAATTTAGGCAACTCCATTGGGATAAACTAAAATACAATGGCTTCCAACATTTCAATATAAATAATCATGTGGCAAGAAAACTTGCTTAACAAATATCAAATAACTCACCGAAGTAGTAAGTGTGCTTAAGTAACAACTCCTATATACCTAGGAGATCACACAATTCTGCAATAACCTAAGACTTTGTTGAAGGTTTTTAAGAATTTCTTTATAAAGAACATATATTTCCTCGAGATAAATATTAGGAAAGTGACTTGAAATGATTAGCTTCTAAAATTTGGACAATATTTTGATTATCATCTAATAAAGTATTATGAGATTCCCAACAATACTCTATAGCATGGGGTCTTTACTATTAAGCAAGATGACTCTAGAGAATAGGTCTTCATTAATAAGCATGGTGACTAGTAGAAGAATACAGCCTTGAACTCTATATTTTGTTGCCAATATTTTTTATTTACTGATAGCTCTAATAGTAACACCACTTCTTTCTTGCCTTCCTCTATATCCCATGCTAGTGCACCCAAGGGAATGCTAGATTTGTTATCACTTTTCATCAATCACACTTAAGAGGAAATAGTTTTGATAAGTGAAAACTAGACATTCCTAAGACAGTTGAGGGACATCTGCCCATCCTTAGGGACATTTACATCACCAATTTTCTAGGATGTGGGTAACATCCCAAAAGAAAATGAGATGTCCCCAATAGTTTCCTTGTACCTTATGGACAGGGAATCACTAAAGTCTAAGCCAACCCACTTTTATTTTGCATCTGATGGTGGCTGAATCCATTTAGGGTGGGTTGATAATGAGCATAGTTCCACTGATTGATCCATCAGTGGATGCATCCCCTTAGGGGTGGGACACTTCTTTATTGCAACTATGTCCCATTCTAGATAAAAGAGACAAGGATAAAAAAAAATCTCATGCATACATGAGTATGGACTATATCATTTAGCAACGACATAAATAGACTAAAAGTATTTCATCTAACACAGTTATGTATGAAGACCTGAGTCTTAGACTCTTACAGAATTTGTCACATGTCATTTCTAATGTATGTATGAGTAATTGTTAGGGTATGTGTCCCCAAGTGTGGGTGCACCTCTCACATATTTGTTAGGGGAATGACAACATATCCTCCCAAGCTAGTGTGTATCCCCAACCAATAAATAAATGCGTGATTGGTGGGCCTTGTTACCCATCATATGGCATGAGAATTAATCCAGTTGAAGACCCACCCAAGCAGGATGCACTTGGAGAATTGTGGCTCTCTGGTTTATTACCTATCATGTTATATGAGGCCTACACTTGTGAATATTTTCACTACTCTTGTCATTTCCATCACAAAAGGGAGGTTTATAGGTTGACCTTTAGATGTCCCTAGAGTCGTGATTTGATTTGATGAGGGTTTGGTGATGGCCTCATCCCAATAGCAAACAAGAATATTTGTCTAGTTCAATTCCCTCACAATCTACCAGAACTACTACCCAAAATGCTACAACTTTTGGTGCCTCTAATATGGTTCCAGTGTCAGAGAAACCTCCAGAAAATGCACCAGGAAACAAAATGTCCAAAAACATATTATTAAAAGAAAAACATAGTGTTGGGTCCCTATAATACTAGTGATTACCCCATTACTATGGTAGTTATACCCCTTATTTATATTTTTGTGCCCCTTATTGTCCCCATATTGTTATTTCTGTGCCCCATAGAATCCCTCTATTATTATTTTGTGGCTTTATATTATTATTGTTAGGTCGGCTGGGTTATATTGTGACTCCTTAGACTCCTATATATAGAAAGGAGGTTTTGTCATTTGTATCATCCAAGAATTGTTCATTTATGTAATGTAAAGGAGGTTGCCCCCTCGAAGAGGCTGAATTCTAAGTCGTTGATCTATCTTT
>APFE031100240.1:0-25580 GCA_000404065.3 Pinus taeda
GTGCTACAATTAAGGAAACTGAAAAAGCTGAAAGAGACAATTGTGGGGGTCCAAATGGGATCGGTGGGTGGCCACCAGCATCCACCTGGATCACTCAGGAAATATACAAGGACACATCCTTCCGAGCAAGTAGAAAATTCACATTTCATGACATTTCACATGCATTGAACGAACACATTGAATACATACTATTACAAACCTTAGGCCAACACGAGAACTTAAACCATTCCATATATTTTCCTTTGAAAAACAATGCTCATTCAAGCAAGAATACCACATTCCTTAACATTATAAGCCATGATAAAACAATACATTAAACAAACATAAAGCATTCAAGACATGCGAGTCATGACTATACACATATATTTGATAGATTGAGTTGGTCAACTGATATTGGGACTTCAATTCTCCACCCAACCTTAAACACACTACAACTAAGTCTTTCTTAAATTAGTCACCCCAAGCTAGATTTCAAAGCTTGAAGGTAAATGCTTAAGGGATCAAAAAAATTCTACTAGCTGAAACATGTACTCTAGAGGACCATCCACCTCCACCCACCAGCTACTTCATGTAGTCAATATCTCATGGGGAATCCAAAGGTCCACCACCTCCACCCTCGAAGAAGCAAGGGAATCTAGAGACTGTGTCTACACCCTTCAAATTAGAAAGGGAACCCAAAGGTTATGCCTCCACCCTTCAAATCAACAAGGGAGTCTAAATATTAATGCCTCCACCCTCAAATCAACAAGGGAATCCAAAGGTTGTGCCTCCAACCTTGAACAACAAGGGAATCTAAAGGTTATGCTTTCACCCTCAAAACAACAAGGGAATCCAAAGGTTGTGCCTCCAACCTCAAAATATCAAGGGAATCCAGAGGTTCTACCTCCACCCTCAAATAGCAAGGAAATCCAAAGGTTGTGCCTCCACCCTCAAAACAACAATGGAATCCAGAGGCTGTGCCTCCACCCTCAAACAATAAGGGAATCCAGAGCTCATTGTGAAACCAAGAAAACAAACAGAGGGGGAACTAAAGGATTTCTCCCACCAGGAATCCAAGGAGTAGGCCTCCACCCAAGTTGTAAGGGAAATCTAGAGAAAACCATTTCCACCCTCTAGGCTTACAAGGAATCAAGAGACTATTTTCCTCACCTGAAATTTGTTCTTCCACCTCCCAATGCTCAACCAAAGAATGGCTCTTCTCCCTACATTCAGATAACATCATAGAGTTATTCTTCTCTCGTTGTTGCTCAATTGTTTTCTCCTGCATTCTCTTTGTTTTTATTTGTCTCTAAAATTCGATTCTCCTCTATGTGTGAGAGTGCTCTCTGTGTGTATGATCTTTGTTTTGTAGTGTGTGGAGCATGATCAACCCCCTCCCAATTACTTTGTTGCAATTGTTTGTTGGTTGCATGGGCAAATAATCTTGATGCCCTTTCCTTTTCATCCATGACGATTTTGTCTTGCATGTTGGTGGGGGATGACGTGTGTTAGAACTTCTCTTTTCCAAACTGCCATATATAATGCAACCCATCACTTATTCAATTTCGCCCTTTATGATTTGTGGATTTATTCAAGGCATGCATGGGCTATTGTCCTCCTTTCTAGTTCAATTAATTTGGAAAACCAATCCTTTTAAGGCACTCTAGCCAACCTTGAATGATTGTCATGAAACAAGTCAAACTTCCTTTACTCAAACTCCTTCCTCAAACTCTCAAAATTATGTCCCAATTCTAATGCATTTTAAATTACAATAAAAATGTATGAAATATTTACAATGAAGGGGAATCAACCTGAGGCTATCAAAAACCCCTCCCCCTTGGAGAAACACCATCCTTGGTGTTCTATAATCAAACACAAAACAAGAACATGCTTTAAAACCTAGCACAATGAATTTTCGTGCTTTATATACACAACTGTACAAAAAAATTATGGAATTTATTTACATTTGCCTCAACCGACAAACAAAAAAGGATATGTTGCCCGTATTAGGACAACCATTTCCCACATGACTTCATTGGGCCCAAAGTACCTCCGCTACACTTTGACTTGCTCTATTTCTTGATTCCAAAGCATGAGTTGCCTCAAATCCAAGATGCATAGAGGTTCTAGTTGGAACTCTCCCTCTGGTTCTACCTGTAACACAAACCAATCAATCACATCATTAGCATCATGTACACATCTTTTAAGCAATGAAACATGTAAAACATCATGAAATTTCATTGATGGTGGCAAGGCCATCCTATAGAGCATTGGCCTTATCCTTTCGGGCACTTCAAATGGCCCACAAAACTATGGTGCCAACTTGGCACATGACCCAATTTTCAAGGAGCTCTTCTTGGGTCCAACTTGTAGGTATATGTGCTCCCTAACTTTGAATTCTTTGTGAACTTTGAGTTAGTCCACACATCGCTTTTGTCTATCCTCTACCACCTTTAAGCTCCTTCTAGTAGTTTGAACTTCTTGTTTTGTTTCCTTCAACATATCAAGTCCAATAAGGACCTTATTCACTATATCACTCCAGTTGATAGGAATGTTACAACTCCTCCCATACAATGCTTAAAATGGGCTAGTTTTTAGTGATTCCTGATCCCATTGTTATATGAAAATTCTACAAATGGAAGGCATTCTTCCCACTCTCTTGGTTGGTGCATTACGTACATTCTTAGCATGACCTCGAGAATTCTATGTGTCCATTTTGTTTGCCCATTAATTTGAGGATGATATGCGATACTAAAGGCTAACTCAGTTCCCAAGCTTGCAAATAGATCTTTCCAAAACTTTGAGGTAAATTTGGCATCTTTGTTTGAGATGATTTTCTTGGGAACTCCATGCAACCTTACAATTTCCTGTATGAAAAATAGAGCCACATCACTGGATGAGTTTGTAGACTTAACAACCAAAAAGTGAGCCACTTTGCTCAACTTATCAACCACTACCATGATTTCATCATGTTTCTTAGAAGTCTTTGGCAGCTATCTCTTGAAGTCCATATAAATCACTTCCCACTTTCATTTTGGAAAGGGAATAGGCTGCAACAAGCCAGTTGAGTGCTTGCACTTAGCCTTCACTTGTTGTCACTCTATGCACTTGTAGATGAAATCAACCACCTCCCTTTTAAAATTGGGTCAATAGTAGAATTTATTGATGATTGAGATAGTCTTTTGATAAACTGGATGATCGAAGTATGGCTTTGCATGAAACTCCTTTAGTATAAATTTCTTCAAGTCACTTTCATTTGGCACACAAATTCAATTTTTGAATCTAATCTGCCCATTGCTGGTAGGTCTATATTCTTTATCTCTTCACCTTCACATGCTTTATCCAATTTCTCTTTCAGTTCCTGGTATTTTTCATCTTGCTATCCAAAATTTTTTATCTTTTCTATGAGATTAGTTCCATAGGAACTTATGGCTGTTATATGGTTTATTTGCACTCTTTTGCTAAGTACATCAACCACACTATTCTCCTTGTTTTTATACACTTTATTTAAAAATCAAATTCACTGAGCGTGAGAAACCATCTAACTTGCCTTGCAATTAACTTAGGTTGTTCAAACAAATATTTCAACCCTCCATGATCATTCATTAGAGTAAACCTTCTGCCAAGGAGGTAGTGCTTCCACATCTTTAATCCATGGATGATGGCAGCCAATTCCAAGTCATGAGTCACATATTTTTGCTTGTGTTCATTTAATTTTTGAGATTCATAACAAACCACTTGGCTTTCCCGCATCAAGACTCCACCAAGTCCCTCCTTGCAAGCATATGTGCATAGAACAAAATCCTTCTCAAGGTCTATTATTCATAACACTGGTGCATTAGTTAACAATTGTTTTAACTAATCAAACCTTACTGGACAATCAATTGTCCATTCAAACTTCCTCCCTTTCTTTCACAATGTAGTGATTGGACAACCAATCTTGGAGAAATTCTTAATGAATCTCCTTTAATAGCTTCACAGTCCTTGAAGGACCTAACTTCAGCCACATACGTAGGTGTTGGCTATTTCATAATGGCCTTAACCTTTTTTGGATCAATGTCTACTCCCTCTTTTTAGACAATGTGCCCCAAATAATGGATCTATGACTGAAAGAAATCACATTTATTGTTCCTCTCTACGTCTTTCTTTCTTTGCATAAAGCTCTTCATGTTCCTCCTTGGTCTTTGAATAATCAAAATGTCATCAATGAAAACTAATACAAACTTATCCAGGTAAGGGCGCAACACATTGTTCATAAGGCACATAAAGGTTGTAAGAAAATTGGTAAGCCCAAAGGGCACTACCAATAACTCGTAATGCCCATAACTCGTTCCAGAAAGTTATTTTATGGATATCCTTGTCCTTAATGAGCACTTGATGATAACCTGATCTAAGATCAGTCTTGGAGAAGACTATTGCTCCTCTTAGCTGATTAAATAGATCATCAATATGTGGTAATAGATATTTTTTCTTAATGGTCACCTTATTCAATTGCGTATAATCAATGCATAACTTAAGTGTGCCATATTTTTGCTTTGCGAATAGCATTGGTTCTCTCCATGGAGACACACTTGGTCTTATATAGCCCTTGTCCAACGTCTTCTTGTGCTGTAGCTTTAGCTCAAATAATTTTGGAGTGCCCATTTTATATGGAGCCTTTGATGTTGGAGTTACCCCTCGCATTAATTCAACAAATAAATCTGTCTCTCTATGAGGAGGCAATCCATGTGTCTCTTTAGGAAAGACATTTTGGAAGTAATTCAAAATGGGATATTTTGACAGAATGGTACTGTCGTTTTCCCAAGCGTTGTTATCAACTTCAACATCGCTAGAAATTTGCACAACAAATAAGGTGCATCTCTTCTTGTATCTTTTCTTAGCTTGCATGTTTGTTACCAGTCTCACTAATATGGGTTATCACTTTCCCCACACTCATCTAAACATTCAATTTCTTTTTCAAAGAAATCCACCTTGGTGCAATGCATGTACAACCTATCCATTCCCAACAGTACATTATATGCTCCTAGTGGCAACACATTAAGATTTTCATCGGTAGGCATGTTATTCAATTCAATTGGGGAATCTCTCATCTAATATTCAACTCTTTTCCATGTCCCTGTTTCCAATTGAACCAACCATGATTCTGCATGTGTCTCCTCAAGCAATTGACATTGTTCTACAAGTACTGGGCTGATATAACTGTAATTTGATCCAAGGCCAATTAAAATAGAAATAATTTGATTGCAAAGCTTACTTTCCATTTCAATTATGGGAGCATGGTGGCCGGCCTACTTGTTATCCACCATTGCATATATTATAGGCAAACTACGAGTTGTATCTCACTTTGTATGGGCTTCTTGTACATTGTACAAGCATGACTCGACATCCCTTTATCGTGGACAGTCTACCTTGTAGTGATTCCCTTTGCAAACCTATCACTTCAATGGCTCCCTTGAATTGCTCTTATTTTGTCCTCCCACTGGCTGATTAGCATGACCTCTATCCATTGCATTACCTCTCTACTTGGGTCGACCTTGACTAGTTGAGGTTACATTTTGTCTTGCCTACAGTTTGGGATTTCAAACCTTTCTTACATCCATTTTCTTTATATTTTAGACTACCTTTCACCTTCCAATTGCTCTTAAATTCTTGTCTATGCTTTGATTGTTCATACCAATGCTTTAGTTTTCAAATTGCATCCTCCAATGTGTTAGACTCATTGAACTCAATTATATCCTTGTAGGATTATGGAAGTCCACTGACGTACTTCTGAATCTTTGCTATTTCTTCCTTAAGGTAGGGGACATACTTTAGCAACTCTAACAATTTGGTGGTATACTCCTCAACTATCATTTGGCCCAATATAAGGTCATATAACTTCTTAGCCTTGTTGTTGAAGTATCTCTCAGATAAACACTTGTCCCTGAAATATTCCTCAAATTCCTTCCAAGACAACTCTTCCTCTTTTAGGCCTTTCACCATCCTCAAATCTTCCCACAATATGTCAACGTTATCTTTCAAGATAAAGGTGGCTATCCTTGCTTTCATTTTTTATAAATAACTATGAATCCTGAAAAAATTCTTCATTCGAAGGAGGCATGCCTCAACATATTATGATTTCTTCAATTCACCATCAAATGTAGGAGGATTGACCTTCCTAAACTCCTCTGGTATATAGTCTTTTATCTCCTTTCTTCAAGTTGTTAATGATGATGATGATGTGGTCTTCCTTGACTATTTTCATGTTGTTATTCAAGGGTGCTTTGCAACAGCCCCTGGTTGATTTTCCATGTAAATAAAATAAGGCCAAGGTCATGGGACATGTATTTCAAGCTAAATGGTGGCCAAACATTATAGTGGGCATCACTTATGGTTCAATAAAGACTATGGAAATTGGCAAAGGCATTAGCAAAGGTAAAGAGGCAATAAATGACATTTAATTATGAAAATAAAGGATAATAGGAGAAAAGGAAGGCGAAGAGCACTAATTTGCATGCAAGGGAAATTAGAGGAAAAATAAAGGAAATTGAGACATCGATGATAAAAAGGCATCAGAGAAACAATTCATAACTTTTGGCTTAGCTTTTTCTAGTTTAACTTTTGGCTCTCTTACACTCTTGCACACTTGGAATATTCTTGTAGAACTCTAGCTTTCACTTGGATTTGGAAGAAGATGAGTAAGAAAGAAAAGGACAAGCAAAGGAAAGAAAGGAAGCACAAAGAGATAGTTGGATCAATAACCATAATAGGCTTACTTTGCAGGTAACATGTTGCATGTGTGATCTCCTTGTTGGTTGTTGGATGCATGGTATATGCATGTGGTTCCTTGATTATGTATTGTCATTGGTATGGAGAATTACTTGGATTGATAGTGGTTTCAGCCTTGCCTTTCCATTCCCTAGATAATCCTGATGTAATGGGTTCCCCATTTACTTTTCTGATTGGTTCTCAAGTTTCCTATGGCTATGGGTTGGGACAAATTCTCTGGAGCCCTAAAACAACTTGGGTTCCCTGGAAGTTGTGGGTTGTGATACGATATCTTTAGAGCCCTGTAACAACTTGGGTTCCCTAGACATTGTGGGTTGAGATACTAGTTCCTGGAGCCCTAGACAGCTTGGGTAAGACCAATCTAGTTGATGTTAGTGATTTTTGGACCATATAGGTGAGATCGTTGTGCTTGAGGGTTGACGTGGTTTGGCCTCTAGAAGCCATGGATGGTTTTATTTTGGTTTAACCCTTATGCTCCTACATGCATGCTTAGAATATGGCGCAAAGGTGATTGAATAAAAGAGATATTTTGGTTCAACCAATCTATGGTTAGGTGGTATGTGGAAGTCATTGACTTGGTTGGCATTTTGATTAGTTGACATGAGCTATTTTCCTTTGGTGATCTATGAGAACTTGTACTGACTATCATGTTGATCTTATGGTTGATTTGTCATGGTTTCTATTATGGTTATATGTTGGTTATATACATGGTTCTATTATGTGCTCTAGCTATGGGTTTTGTTCATGATTTGATAATTTACTTGATGGTTAATGAATGCATGGGCTAACAAGTGTTGTGGCAACTAGCTTGAGAGGGCATTGAGCCTTCTTGGCAATTCTCAGATGGAGTTCAAAAGTTTATGATCGGATATGAATTCATGACATGTAGCTTTTATGTTTACTATTTGTTTGACGGAATGTCCATCTTGCATTAGGCATGTATTGGTCAAGATCTTGCTCAAGCTTTGATTACTTAGCATTGTTATCATCAGTGTCACGATTCTGGACAGTTACAGGTAGTTTTGGGTAGTGGTATGGAGGCTAACCTGAAAAAGTGGCATAGATCTCGCGACCACATGCATTGAACAGGGAAATTTGGGTCATAACTGCATGGAGACAGGCCTAAGGGTGCAATTATATCCTCCCAACCGTATGCATGAAGTGTTATGGGTGTGGTTGGGGAGTAAACCTAGTGAAAAAGAGTTCTAGCTCAAGGACTGATCACCTGGAGTGGTTGGCAGGCTCTTGAGTGATATGTAGTCTCTGAGGGATGTCATTTTACTTTTGGATTGTAGGCCCCACTTCCATAATTGGAACTTGGAAGTTGGGTCATATTATAGTGACACTTAGCTCATGTTTACCTTGGAGAGCTTGTCAAAGTGGGTAAATGTGGGAGGGGTAGTTACAAATTGGTATCATAGCTTCTAGGTTAAAAAACTTGGCCTAGATAGGCTAAATGCATATTGTTATGCATGTATGTTAATTGTATATGTGTCTACCATGCATACATTGTGGTGGTCATTATTGTAGTTTTGTGTTATCATGCATGATGTTGATACGTTAATGTCATTATGTATCTATATCATGCTAATCTAGATTGATTGTACAGATGGGATAACCTACCTTGAAACATAGTGAGGTATGTTTTAATTATGTCTCTATTTGGTTTATCTAACATGACATGTTTGTAGGAGATAGAAAATAAAAGATCAAGAGCAAAATGGTGGCCTACAGTTCACATGACTCCCTTTATAGACCTAATGTGAGTTCAATGGAATGGGACAGGTCAGTTGGGTAATAAAGAGAAAAGTATTATCCTAAATTAGTAGATACATTGAGAAGTTTGGAGGCATAGTAGAAGTTTTAAAGAATATAATAACATGTTGATTGCGGCACATGAATGACTTAGCAGAGCTCAAGAAAAGTAAGCAAAAGTTAATGTAGTCATCCTTCAGAGCCTTTTAGATTTACAGAAGCAGGGATAGTTGGGAATCAATCAGGGACATGAAGAAAAGACAAATGGGGCATATGGCAAAAGGTATCATAGAGGACACAAGTTGGACAAGGATGACACAGTCAGAGGTGCCAGATCTTTGGATACACCTGACAGGCGGGCTAGCACTCCTGGATTTTATTCCAGTTCGGGTTCCGAGAGATATTATCATCATTACCATCAACATTGTCATAGGAGGATCGAGAAGTAGTATTTTCCAAAGGAGTTCAAGAAAGTCAAGCTTTCTACTTTTGACGGGGAAGTGAAGAAGTCAGAAGATGCAGAAGCATGGTTGCTTGGGATGAAGAAGTTTTTTTTCGGATTGCCTGATTATTCAGAGAATATGAAAGCCAAGAAAGTGATGTTTAGTCTCAAGGGAAAAGCATATATCTAGTGGGAAGATATAAAGCGTGTCAGAGGCATTAGGGTAGAGGAGTTGAGTTGGCATGCGTTTAAAAGACTCTTAAAGAAGAAATACTTGTATGAGACATATTATGATGGAAACACCAAGAAATTATATGATCTGAATATGGGTTCTATGACAGATGATGAGTATACTATCAGGTTCTCAGAGCTCTCAAGTTATGTACCTTACCTTAAGGATGAGAAAGAGAAGATTCAAAGGTTCATCTATGGATTTCCAGCAGCATTCAAATATTGGATTGAGTATGATGAGCCTCGATCATTGAAGGAAATCATTGGAAAGTTGAAGCATTTTTATGAGCAGTCCGAGCCTAAGCAGGATTGGGAAGGGAATGAGAAGACTAAAGGAAAGTGGGTTAAGAAGCGAGGAAGACTTCAAGATGTAGATGAAAAGGAGAATGTAATGTCATATAAGAAGTTCAATGCAATTGAGAGAGGACACGAATTTCAACATGAGGAATAGAATAAGGGTAATGGAAGGAAACCTTTGAGGTGTTAGACTTGTGGTGGAGAGCATCGTTGTAGTGAGTGCCCATCACATTAGGGTGGCAGGCCTAAGATTTACAGTGCTCGGGAGGCATAGATAGTTGGAGGTGTTGGGCAGAGTATTCCTCATATTTATGCAACAATGGATACCAAGCAGGCTAGTCATCAGGTATCTATTATCAAGATGGAAGGTAAGCTTTGTGATTAAGTTGTTTCCATTTTGATTAATCCTCGATCTAATTATAGTTATATCAGTCCTAGCTTGGTGGCTAAGTGTTGCTTGAATAAATAAGTGCATGCAAAATCTTGGTTGGTGCTTACTGGGTGAGATCTTGTACATTTGAGTTGAATGGTATGCTTACATCAACACATCTAAATGTGCTTCCTTTAGGTTCATATAATATGCTTTTGAGCATGGATTGGTTATTCATTCATTCACAGGACTAAAGTGCACTGCTATAATAAGGCTATTGAGTGCTTGAATACAAATGAGAAAAGTGTAATGCCCCTTAATAATAATAAATAATATAATATAATATAATATTAAAATATAAATAATAAATAACAATAATAAGAAAAACTATAATAATAATAAATAAATAAAAAATAAAATAATAATATAAATGGAGTTATATATATAAAAGAGTAAATTATAAAAATAGTAGAATAAGTAAAGTTAAGAAAAAGTATTAAGTATAAAAATAAGAAAGAGTTAATTAAGAGAATATTAAATAAGTAAAATTTAAAATAAAGAAAAAAAAATTGGAATGTTGACACATGGAATGTTGACACATGGAATGTGTGCTTGTAGATCTCTTTCCATTTTTCGTTTATTTAGTGGAAGATGAGGAGGATGACATTCATCCATTCCTTAATCTCTCTTGGGAGAATATTGTTGTGAGATAAATGGTTCCCTGACAGTAGTATGTTGATTGAGGGCTCAAGGGTGGCCAACTGTAGAAAGACTATGTGCGGTTAAGCCTACGTTTGGGTGCAGAGTCATCCCCAAAATTTTGTTGTGATTAGTGGGATTCAAATAACGCTCAACTCCGAAACCACAAATAAGGAATATCGTCGGAAGTTGTCCTTGCTTATGCTTTTTTAAATTCTATGATAATTAGTTGAATAATTGTGTGCTGATTATAAATTGCATAATTGATAAAATTAATGTATGTTTTAATTTGAGGTTGTTACATATGGTATTAGAGCTAGTTTTGACTCTATATGAACATCTATAAATAAATAAATAAATAAATTACTTATAATGATAAAAAAGAATTTAATAAGATGAATTGACCCAAAAAAATATGTATATTCAAAATAATATATATAATATATTCAAAATAAAATAACTATTACATAAATTATTAAATAAAATAAACTTGGGGCAACTTCTGTTTGATGTAATTATATACATACATTGTGTTGAAGTTACTATTATAATTTTAAATTTAATTTTTTATTAAAAATAGATTTAAATATTTAATATTAATTGTATTTATACCTATTCTAAATATAGATATATATATTTTTTAAATATGTATAATAGCCCAAAGGATATATATATTTTTTAATTGGAGTTTTAAATTAGCCTCCGTCATAGCTGTGTATAGACACTCAATACACCCAAAAATTTATATATTCTTAAATATTAATTTAATATATATATAATATATATAACACGATTTTTTTTAAAACAAAATTATTATGCAGGGACTAAAAACCTAAATTCACACGAAACCAACCAACCAAAGGTACCTCCCCCTATATCTCATTAAGCTTTATCATTCACTGAGTATGAGATTTGGCTAATAGGATTTGCGTATAATTTTGCCGAAAAGCATTAAACATTCAATATAACAATTTGTTAATTCACCCCACCTTTGTTTTTCACGTATATGTAGGGTTTGTTGTTTTCTATTTAAATTATACTTAAAAAATTAGCAAGTGAAGCGTAGGGACATCCTCATGATATAACTCTTGGGTTTGAGGGGTTTGGGTCTTTGTTTTTAATGAGATTTAAAGGATTTAGTAACTAAGGAGAATTGCAACTATGTGATTTTTTTAATGAAAAATATTATATTTTTAATTTTAAATATATTATCTTTAATTTAGAGATTTGAAGTATTATTATAAATTTAATTTTTAAGTAAATTTATAAGACTTTGTAATTTTTGGAGGTGTAAGGCTGCGGGGTTTTAAACCTCTGCCATGTAGTTTTTATATGGCCATTGTATGACCCATGGATCACAAGGAATTTTGTTGCACAAACACTACACCTTTATGCCACCAGTATGGAATTAAGGAAAATCTGTTATTTTCTCGATTGTAAAGAACTTGGAACTTGGCATAAGTGATTAGAAACACCAACTTTATGACATGATGAAGTGCCAACT
This sequence comes from Pinus taeda, assembly GCA_000404065.3. Taxonomy (NCBI): domain Eukaryota; kingdom Viridiplantae; phylum Streptophyta; class Pinopsida; order Pinales; family Pinaceae; genus Pinus; species Pinus taeda. Next base: position 12,046 of record APFE031100240.1, read on the forward strand.
AGAATTACATAAACTCCATGCATTCATAAATAAATACTAGCAATTGCACCGAGAGGTGCAAAGGAATGCCAATAGGAGTAATGAGGAGTGAGAATGTGGAAGGATTTAATTGTAGTAGGGAAAGTGGAAGATAATAGATTGATACATATTTTATGTAATATTTCAGGATTGTATTAAGTTCTATAGGTTGAATGATCACAATTAGTGCATCATAGGCTGGCTTAATATTTAGCTGAAGTGGAGGGAGGAAATTTTTTTGCAGATAAGAATAAATAAATGTTATATTGTGGTCATTGTTATTGAAATTTTGGTTGATAAATTATAGCATGAGTGATACATATTATATACTCCCATCTGGTTTAATAAGGATTTATGATGGCCTCTATAAATCAATATTTAAAGGCGATTCATTGTTCGATTAAGATTGTACAGGACACATGCAAAAAAAAAAAACAACTTGTTTGAGTTGAACATGCTTCCCATTGCCACCACCACCAGTGGGTGGAGCACGGATCCTACGATACTCTGGGGATCTGTTGGCAACTCACCAGAAATCTGGCCAAACGTGAAATGTATTAAGAGTTGTCTAAAGAGATGGAAACATTATTGAAAACTACTAGACTTATATGTATGAAACTTCATAAACTTGAATGTCCTTTTGACTTCCCATTCGTAATACCAATGGGAACTTGAAGCTGCGGAAGCTCCTGAATTTCTGAGCATGATGGACCAATATCCTCCCTTCGTCCATAGGTCATTTGGTCATTTTCCAATGCAACATGGCCTCTACAATCTATTTTTTTCATTCGTTTTACCCTGAGTGCAGTTGAAATCATGATCCAAATCATTTACACATTCTTCTTCCTTGTCGCAATCCACTTGAGGGCTACCTAGACCACAATACGTAAACAAGAGACTAATGTTAGCTTCGTATTGAAAGAGGAGCAAAATCATACATGTGAATGATCCTATTTGGCCAATATTTACAAAGATTGGATGCCTAGAAGACATCCAACATGAGGTTGATAAAGGCAAACTGTAAGAGGAAATCTAGCTCTTCATCAAGTTAACAAGTGTTCTTCATCAAATTAGCAAGTAAAAACTTCTACCAACCTTTATGCCACTTCTATCTATTTTTGCATTGTAAACAAGAGACCAATGTCAGATTCATATTGAAAGTGGAGTAGAAGCAGACGTATAAGTGTTCCTATTTGGCCAATGATTACTGAGATTGAATGGCTAAAAGACATTTGACATCATCGTTGATAAAGGAAAATTGTAAAAGGAAATCTAGTTCTTCCTCAAATTAATAAGTAAAAACTTCTACCGACCTTTATGCCACTTGTATCTAGTCTTGCATTGCGAACAAGATTGATTTCCATCTTTCCACTCATATTCATAACAAGGTCTTTATTCCACTTGTATCTATTCTTGTATTGTGTACACGACTGATTTCCATATTTCCGCTCATATTCATAGCAAGGCCTCTATATTGGAAATGCACACTCATTTCAACCTACAAAGAGCTCCCCATCTGCTGCTAAGCCAACAACATATCCACATATCTGGCAAACATGGCTATTTTTGTATTGTGGAGGCTTATGCTACAATAATTGAATATAAGATCGACATAAAAACTCGTGAGGAAATGTAATCCATTAAATGAAAAATAGAGCATTGGAAACAATTTTTAGAAAGGAATGAAAGTATCTACATTGATAATGCATAGAACATACGATCCAGACTTGTCAAGTAACACCTCTTAAATGAAAAATAATGAGAAATAATACCCGACATTTCCTGAAGAGGAATAAAGTGTTCTAATTACAGCTGGACATCCAAAACATAATGTAGTTTTTAACTACAATATATAGGAAGTAGTCAATTTGAATCCATATTTGTTTCAAATTTTTATACTTAATACATCACATCAATTTTCTAAATCTCTAAATTACATTTTGTAATATTCATTTCCAAGAGCACCACTCAACGCAAGCTATTCTTTGGAAACAATTCTAGCTCCACCAAACACCAAGATGACAAAGCCATTTAAAAAAAACTAAACCTGTTTTTTCATTGTAGATTTCTATGTATTGAAAATGTCCCCTTCTAGCTGTGGACAAAATTTAATGGAAAATACAACTTAGACATTCAAAGAAAAAAGAAAAAAGAAAAAAGAAAAAAAGACATAATGCCTCCAATTTTAGAGAAGAAAATAATTGTTGTAATACATGGGAAAAGTAAAAATTCTCCCCTCCAAAAAAGGACAAAACAAAGTCCTTCTTACTATATAAAAAAGGTTTAATGAATATAACCTTAGACCCAACGAGAAGACTGTTCCTAGAAAGAGAAGTTATCCACAATGGCTTTTAAAAAATCTCGCAAAGTTGAAATATATTTATTATTTTTTCCCAATATTAATGGCTTTTTTATAAGTGATGTCGAAATAATAGGTCTGCCAATATGAAATCATTCAAATTGTAGAATAGGGTGATTAAAAAGGGATGTGACAAATATTAGCCATTCATGCTCAAAAAGACTTGCAAGTGCCAGTAGAGTCATGGTTCACAGATGAGGTTAATGAAAAATAAGTCATCTGCAAGGTATACATTCTCTCAAGAGTATGCAACACTTGTTTGGCATACAAAGATGAAGTGGAAGTTCTAGTGTGAATTTTAGTAGAATAAAACCCCAACTAAGTTGCAAGGTATACATTATCTCAAGAGTATGCAACACTTGTTTGGCATACAAAGATGAAGTGGAAGTTCTAGTGTGAATTTTAGCAGAATAAATCCCCAACTAAGTTAAAAGGAAATTTATTGCAAGAATAGATCCTCATATAAGTCAAAAATCACAACGATGCTCCCCAAGGCACATTTAAAAAGCAATTATCCAACACATTAATTATATATATGATACATAAGGGATCTTAAATTATAACAATTAAATTATGTTACCACGATTAGTTTGAAGGGTTTTGAAGGGTTTTGTTATCATGATTCAAATTTAAAATTTTATGGCGATGGAGAGGAAACCATCTAAATTTATTATTTAGAAGATAAATTAAAAATTTGGTTAAATATGAATATAATTTGCAAGTAATTTTGATGAGTTAGATATTACTCTGATGGATTACAATTTAGAAACTAATTTCATAAATGATAAACAATTTATAATCTCACAAATCAAAAATATCTTTAAAAAAAATCTTAATGTACAATATCTTATAGAAAATTAAAAAATCACTACAGTTACAATACCTTTGAAAGAAAAAAAAATTAATTTACATAATCTTACAAAAAAACTCAAAAAGCCTTACAGTTACAACTTATGCTAGAAAAGTTGAATGGTTTTTTTAAAATAAATTGCCCAAAATGAGCACCTTGCCTTCATGATAAAATTGTTTGGACCATGAAATTGATATGATAAAAACCTAACCCTTAATGAAAACATCAATATATGGGTCGTTTCATAGGGTACAAAACCTGACAGTTTTGAAAACAAATTTGGCTACACGAAAACTTTATTAGGTAAAGAACATCCACTGGTGAAGTTAGTTTTAACTCTATTATGTAAAGAACATTCTCTAGTGAGGTTAATTTTTCTTCTACTTCTACTCATTCTACATTCATACATGCGTTGTATACATTTTCACTAGAATATAACACATTTCAATACTTGCCTCTAAACGCTGCTAGAATATTTCCATTTCAAACTGAAATTCAAGGAATTTTCAAAAACTCAAAGAAGGGCCAAACTATTTGTATGAGAAGGCAATACTCCCTTTTGAACGCTGCCAAAATATTTCTATTTCAAACTGAAGTTCAAGGAATTTTCAAAGACTCAAAGAAGGGCCAAACTATTGGCACTGGAATGACACGCTTTGATAGTACATTCCCTTGGGGCTCACGTTTGAAAACTGAGTCATCTTTTAAATCCATTACCCCTGACAAGGGTCGCAAAATAGTTCAAACTAATCCCTGAGAAAATTTTCAAGTGACCAAAAAAGGGTCAATTGAAAGGCAACTTAGCATCATCGATTGTTTGAAAACAGGGTCCCTCGGGATCAAGATGCAAGACAAGAACAATCAATGAATCTACTATACCCTGCAAAGGCTTTTAAAAACTTTACCTCTAATATTGGCACTACAAGCTTTTTTAGTGCACTGCAACTGCATCTCAGGATAATGAATTGTTTGGGGTTTTTTTAAAGTCGAATTTGAAGGCCCAATGCATCACTGCATCCCTCCAAAATTTTCCAAACTTCTTACCCTTTAAACTCAAAACAAAAAAAAATTCCAGTGCCCAAACGAGGGAATTTTTTTCTAGTGTAAGGTGGTGAAGTACAACATAATTAATTTTTCTGAGGAACTCAACCCAACTTGCAGAGTTCTTTGCACTTATTAGAATGGCTCTTCCTTGTTCTTGAAAGGTTTTACCTACCAATCTCTTAAATTTGTACTGCCACCCTTAACTGGATTGTATGTTCGGAACTTCGGGACTGAGGAAAACTATGAGTCAACCATGGAAATTCGTTGCCCAACCATCTGATGATCGAATGACATGAAACTACACTTGGATTATAGTCAGGCACATTGAAAAGAGTTTACATCGCCAATCTACGCATAAAATGTATAATTATTTGAAACTTTTCCAGACGCCTACACTAAGTTTTGTGTTGTGTGATCGATCACCCTGTATCGATTCCCTTGTAATAACTTCTTCTCACATTTTTTAAACAAAAAGAGAATTAAGTGACATTTGTTTCAGGAAAGATGGGGATTCTTCCAAGATGTAGTGAGGTTTTGAGAGAGGTGGGCAGTGAAGTACAACATAGTTAATTTTTATAGAGAACTCAAAGACCCAACTTGCAAAGTTCTTTGCACCTAGTGGAATAGATATTCTAACAAAAAATCCCACTTGCCGTAAAGTGGCGAAGCTTCTCAAAGGTGGCTCGAGCACTACCTCCAGGTGGAGGAGATCTAATCTCCGGAGCCAACCCACTCCCTCTGAAAATGATCGATCAACAACCGAATCAAATCAACCGCACAAACACAAGCCCACCACGGCTACAAAATAACGTTGAGAACTGAACATAGAACACGCACACATGACACAGAAACACAAACAAACTAGGATGTACAAAGACATAGAGGCATGAAACATTAAATAGGGTACCAAGAATAAAGTGAAGAGAGCCAAGGGTGATAAGAGTAATTGCGCTAGAAAGCACCATGAACCAACAAACAACATCATGAAAGAAAACACTAAACATAAAAATTGAAACAAAGGCAGATGGAAGAGGGGAAACCTTTAACTTATATAAATAGTTTAGATGAAAACGATGAGCAGAGTTCGATTCTTGTGGAGGATCTCAAGTCTAGAAAAGTTATATATTATGGCGCCACTGTCAGAAACAAGGCAACTATGGCTAAAGGTTAGGATGTGCGTTGGTTGAAGGTTGGGATGTTATGCAACTCATCAAACACTAAAACCACCATGGCTGCTAAGGAAGGATTGGATTCTCTGCGCAAATGGGCCTCTGTGTTGTAAAAACACATTGAAAGAGGAGACAAAAAAACCATGATGATCGACATGTCAGGAGTCGAAATTTTAATTGGACAGGTGTCAAATTTTAATTAGTTAGAACAACAAAAATGAAAAATTGCGATTAACTGGGTTGAATAGTGTTTGCCCAAATTCTTTTCTTGAATAATTTGGTGTCCAATCTATAATGCTTTTGTTGTAATTTGAAAGTGCAAGAGGAATTTGATATCCAATCTATAATGCTCTTCTTACCATTAGCAAGTGGAGAAGAATTTGATTATGTAATTCTCATTTCCTAATGTCAAAGAAAGAATCTGATATGATACACATACAAACTAATTGGTGTTAATCCCTTGTTAGATGCGATCACCTCTCCATTCTATTAGCGCTCCAATATTTCTCTCAAGTGTTGGAGAAAGAAATGATTAGAGGTAACCAAAAACCAACTTTGGAGATTAGGATCTAGCCTTCTTAATCTCAGAGAGGGCTCTCTCTTTTTTATTTAGCTTTGTTTAGTTATTTGATTTTAGGCTAGTTATGATTGTGCTTGGGTTTTGATTTAGATTTAGTGGTGGGATCACTTACTAGATAAAAATGGCTATATTTTACCATTGGGCTATGGGGTCAAATGTCAGACAAACAGGACTGGATCAAGTTCTAAAAATAGTGTCTACAGGGCAAGATAGCAGAGTTACTTCAGATCTCAAGGCTGGATGGTGAAGTGGTTTTCAATCGGATCCAAAGAGAAATTAAGGGTTCCTTAGGTCGAAGTATGAAGAAATTCAAAGAGGTCAATCGAGATGGGAAAGCAATTAAGGATTCTCAGATCTTGATATCAGAAGAAAACTAGTAAATGATTAACTGTGGAAAATAGAGTGTGCTTAAACAAATTCTGAGATAAATTTCCAGTTAATTCATTCAATTTTAGAAGTTTGTGAAAAACATAAGAGAATAACAAATTGACAAAGAAAATACGTCACTGTAATAGCTCTACACATGAATCCTGTAATGCAATCTCTTTATTACTTTCTCCAGTCTGCTGACTTGAAAATTGGTACAATAACCCTCAGGTTTATGATCAAAATAACTTTAGAAATGTATAACAATCCACACTCAATACTTCGAATTATGAAGTATTTATACAAAAATATTTTACAAAATATCCCACAATGTCTTGTGAACTAATTTAGGAGAAAGAAAAATCTTCATGCAAGAAGATAGAGACAACTATTGAACTGATGCTTGTTGTCCCTGCTTATTAGGTTGTGTTGCTTTAATCTTTGATATTTTTCCCTTTAATCTTCTTTCTTGTTTGGTATTCACGTTGGATGTTCTATTTACTTCTGGCCTTTCAAGTGAAACACTTTCATCTGATACACTTTGACCCGGCTGACCTGTCAATATCCTTTTACTATGCCCTTTTACTTTTCTTGTACATTTTTACATTTTTACTGTGTATTCTACGGTAAATCATTTAGTTTCTCTCATGTCTCAGCATCTGGTAATTGGATATTGATCATTTTCCTGAAAATCTCATTTGCCTCTGTATCCTTGGCAAAAGTAGGCTTATTGACAAAAAGGTGTTTTACCTGATGCTGGAGGTAAAACAAATTCTCAAAAGTTTGATATAACACTTTTCCATTAGGTATTCCCTTCATGGATGAAGTATTCACCTGATCTCTAGCCACTTCTCTGTTCTTTCTATTATAGTCCTCCTGTGGCATTAACTTATCATTTATTACCAAGGGATTTGGTAAACATTTTTGCCTCAAAATTTCAAATTTAACCATGAATCTGTCAATGGCCAGTTGCATGGCTTGGCACTTATCCTCTAGGTTCAACATCAAATTCCTCTTAGTGAGGACCCTTTTAACTTCCAAAATTGTACTTGTTCTGTCAGGTATCTCTAATTCCTTAAGCTCATACTTATTCTTGGAGTTGAGGAAGTGAATGATCCTTGCAGCTTCCTCTGGCATGTCTCCAAGTTCTGCTTTGAATCTTTGTATGGCTTCTGTAGCCTGCTTTCTTAAATCAATTTGTACAAAAATAACTTAGATGGATGGCCAAATATCATTGACAGGGTCAATGATATTGGCCCACAATTGTTCCTTAGCCTAACTTAGGGGTTCATTCAATGTCAGATCGTTCATTCATCCTTATAGACTTTTGTTGTTCTTCTTTGTGCATGATTTGCGCAAGCTTGCAGTCAGCTTCCAGATTGGTCACTTTTTCCTTAAGCATGTTCATCTCAGTGGTCTGAATGGACATTTCTTCCATTGCTTTGACCAACTTGTTTGCTTCATCACTTGTAGACCCTGTTGTTGTTGACCCTGTTGCTGATGTAGATGGTGTAGATGCTGGAAGTATCATAGCCATTGGAGCTGTGGGAGCTAAGGATGTTGCCAAAGTAGAAGGCACTGTAGTAGTAACTGTTGGGATGACATGTGCAGGGGCAGTCTCAAGATTAGCTATTTTTAGCCCCTGAGTCACTAGGTCCATCATCTCTTCATGATTGGTTTGGCTCTCTAGAACCTCTTTAGTTTGTGGGTGTTCTAAATGAGGCAGCTTTAGCGGTTTCCTGAGAGCTGCTATATCATCATTCTTCTTTTTGATCAACTTCTCAGCAGCCTTAATGTCAGTCGAATCATGGCCCAGCTCAATAACCAAGTCCTCCAATGATTTGATCATGTTGTCTTTGGCATGTGAGGAGAATTTCTCCAATTTGTATTGGGTTGTGATGTTGTCCAGTGAACCCTGCATCCTGTGTGTAGCCATGGCCTTTCCTGTTAGGGTGGATTAAATCATATCTCCAGCTTGTTTATGAAACTCTATCTGGTCAATGGGATGAACATCCCTAGCCAATACCTCAAAATCAATCTTCCTATAATCAACTGAGGTCTTTGGTTGCTGAATAGTGGGCTGCATAAATGAGACCTGCATCTTTCATGCTTTAATGTCAAAAGCTGACATCAACCTGCTCTGGTTGGCTGGTGTATGCTTGAAGTATTGGGCATATGTCTTAGCCTTCAACTTCTCATTCCTCTTCTTTATTTCCTTGTACCTGTCTTTGATGTCTCTTTCTCTGTCAGCTAGTTTGGTAAAGGAGGAAACCTCAACACTCAGTTGTCTCTCAATCATTTGAGTGTTGGAAGTTGATGACTGCTGTGTTTCACCTGAAGCAGTTGTGTCTTTGCTTCTTTGCCCCATTGTTTTAGTGTCCTGATTCAATGTTATCTTCCTGTTTAGACACATGATTCAACTTGGGCCTTTTCTTGAGTTCAAAGTATTCATCTGTAGTCTCCATGGCAGAACTAGAACCCTCCTCCCTGTTTCTTTTTGGATTCTTGTCCTCATTGGCTGGGGTCTGTAAAAAAAGACGATTACTCATTGGTTCCCCTAGTTCAGGAACCTGCAAGAAAGAACTCTGGTCAATTTGATTTTCAACATCAATTAGTGTGTTTTCAACATCCACTACTGTGTTATCCATGTCAATCAATGTATTTTACAACCACTCAAATTGGTTGGCAAACTGCTCAATATCAGGTCTTGGATGGTGGATGAAAGGTCCCAATTTGACCTTGATTCTCAATTTGTTTATGACCCCATGAGGGTCATACTACCACATGAAGCTATTTCTAAATTTCATCTGTTGCAATATCTTGTCAGCCTCAGGTCCAACTTCTCTGTTATTACATATGAAGGGGCCTAATTGGTTCTTTATTTTAAATTGGGTCTTCTTCCTAGTTGCTAGGAAGTTGCCCTCATCTGAATTGATGATTTGCCTAAAATAATCGTGCAAATATCCTCATAGGGAGGTATTTGGGCAGCTTATAAGGGGCTAGTTGGCAGCCATAAACCCTGATTTCAGTGTGGTTCTGGTACAGGTACTAGTCTCCCAACTTGCTGTTCTTAGCCAACTGTAGCACCCTCTTGATTTCTTGGCTGATTCTAGGTTGAGTGTTACTGGTCAGCATGTTCATCACTGGGTAGACAAATGAATCTATGAAGTCTTTGTAGGTGAATGATGTGGAGTATTTCCAGATCCAGGGTGTTTAATAGACAACTGATCTCTCTTTTCCCTTGGTATCCAACTTCTGGATGCTTACAAGGAACTTATATGCTTGGTAATACAAAAACATGTGAAATAACACTGAAGAGTACTTGAAAACTCTTTCAGTGGGCAGTCTTGTGAATTGTTCATGCATCTTGTCTGCAACGAACTGAGCATAATTGTAAATGATAGCAAGAGGCTTGCTTGGGGTGAAGGTGGATAGGAAGGCCAGGATACCACATGCTCATCTATGGTATATTCTAGGATGCAAGAGAGCATGGTGATTATATGTCTGCTTGTCTCTGAAGAATGGTAGCAACATAAGGTGGATTATCTGTGGGAGTATGGCAGTCTTCAATGATGAAGATCTGAAAGATTTGTCTTATCTTAACCAGGTATAGTGTGATATATAAGTCCAATAGGTCTCCAATAGATAATGGGGTCCCATTAGGGCTAGGTTGGACTTGCAACGTTTGGTTGATAGACTCTGGAGTGATGGTGAATAAGAGCTGCTGATTAGGGGCAACAATAGCCCTTTGGCTAGGGATATAACAGGCATGACAAAAATGTATGATATTAGGGAATGGGTGAACTTCTGGGAATAAGTATTTGGGTAAATTGGATTCCCACAGATGGATGTCATTGGTATGGTTCAAGAATCTGTCCTTACTCTAGCAGTGGAGCTTCAGAAGGTAGGTTGTGGTAGCAGTATCTTTTGTTTGAAAATCTCTGTCTACTAGTACCAAATGGTCGATGTCCAGGTGAAGCGTTGACATAGGTCTCACATCCAGAGAGGTCTGGGAAGCCATGACTGAGTTTATGGATAGGGATTAGGCTTGTATTGGCTGTAGAAGGGATATTTGAGAAACTCTGTTATAGTGAGAGGGTAATTTGCAGTTTGAAAAAGAGGGTTTTGGTTATACAGGTAAATTACTCTTTAATCAAGCAAATGTATTAATTAATCTTTAAACTTGACTGTATGTTTTCAAATTTAGAGGGTCGTTCTAGTTTTCCCAAAAATACCTGGAATTTGGTGGTATAGGTTGCAAATTGGTTTCAATGGTGACTATGGAGGGTACGGTTGCTTTAGTTGTGCACTGGATGCTCAAATTGGGTGTCTGAAGCTTCTTCGGGTGGTAGATAGCAGTGAATTTTGGTTGTAGAGGCTTAGGGTGGAGCAGAAAGGCTAGAGTTGTATTCACAGTGCAAAGGAGCGAAAAGAGTTGAAATGGGGCTTCTCCGACCTTTTAACCGGCAACAGTTAGAATTTGGCATGGAATTTACAAATGAATAGTGTATGGTTTTTGGTATTGGCAGGAAGGCAGTTTTACGGGTCATCTCACTGCTTTTGGTAGGCAAGCGGTATTTCCTTGAGAGCACGCGACTTCGCCTGGGGCTGCCACGTAGCAGAACAGTGCCCGGGAAAACAGCGAATCTGGTAATGGTCAGATAGTGAACGAGTGCGATATGGATGCGTGTCATCGGATTTGGGGGTGGAAGGTCGAATGGCTGTCGCGTGGTCAATATGCACGGAGGGAAACATAGTCAGGATTTGCAGGGCCCCGGGGTTAATTGCAATTAATTGTAATTAATTAATAACTAAGGTGGGGATTTAAAATATAATGAGTGGGTCCAATGGAGTGGGACTAGGGGTTAATGTGGCGGGGTTAGTTTAACTGTACCAAGGGTTGGTGGGTTAAAAGGTTTATGTCGGGGAAATATAAATTGAGGAGTTAATTAAACAATGCAGGGGGATTAAACTTAGGATAAGGGGGTTTTATGGGTTTTTTGAGGTAAAATAGGGAAATTGATAACGGAGAAGGGTAATATTTGAAATGGGAAGTGGGTTTCACACTAGGCAAAAGAGGTTTTTGGGTAGGGGGATGACCTTTGGAGGGTAATTACTAAGGAAAAGTGTGAAACTAAGGGGTAAGGGTCGAAATGAGGGGTAAAAAGGTATTTAATAAGAAATGAGGGGATAATGGGGAAATTAGTAAGTATGTATGTGGGGGTGAAATGAAATGAGGGGAGGTTAATCAAATAATATTGTGAACATCATTTCACTCTCATAAATGCTCTTGCATACTGAAACATAGGATTAAGCATGAAAAATGTGCTTATGATTTAACAATCTTGTACATCTGCAACCTTTCTTCTACCTACCCTTTATTTACCCCAACATTTTTTCTTCGCTTTATTGGGTGCATTTGAGCTAGCAGACCCTTTATTTCATTTTTCTTTTGACAAGCAAATCATTTAATTTTAACCTTATAACTTCCAATGGATCAGATTAAGCTGATGAGCACATTTATTTCTCTACCTAACTACTGATCTGCCAAGGTTAAACAATTTGGCTAGATCTTTATTCTTTATCTATCAACATAAAATTCAAAACATGAATGAGTCAAGATTAAGCTATTTGACCATCATGGGCTGCGGCATTTATGACAAGTTGCACACAACCATTATTTTGTATAATAAAGTAACAAATAGTGGCACTTGAATTTGCACACTTTCATGATCTGTTTTATTTTTTGTTTGGGGTTCATATTTTTCATTTTTTTTTTAGGACATACTCTCTTTACATCTTTTAATTGTTAATATGGAAAACATTTTGCGGAAAGCAAAAGTATGTACAATATTACAAGACTAACCATAGCCAATTCAAAATTATGAATCCTATTATTATAGGACCCTAACACATTCAACGACAATTTTCTTTCTAGGTGATAATTCAATTGAAAATTTGTAGGCATCCATCCCTATATCCGCCATAAGATGGATATCCTCCTACACAACTTATTAATCACATGATTATACACAGTACATTCCTTCTAACAGGGGTGTTTTTGGATCTAGTTGCAAGGAACCTCACCTTGTAACAATGATATTGGTCTTCTGCAATGTCTATGTTGCTTAAAGCTAGTATATACCTTGTAAAAACAATGGCTATCACATTATACAATAAACATCGATGAACGTAAATGATGGGTTGCTCTAGAAAGGTAAAATCCATACCAAATTTATGAGAATATGTATCCCACACATTGTCTCCTCTCATCTTTTACTGCACCCTCGTACTACAAAAGAATGTACCATTTAATAATGCTTCAAACTCACACTTGTCATCAAGGTAGAGTTACAAAAAATTATTTAAACCTGGAACACTAAGGAGGTCGTGCCAAATACAATTTCAGGAGGAAAATTCCTCCTGTTGAAATCCACTATTGAGTTTGGACAACATTGGGCTTTCGATCTTTGCAGCTTAGTTAACAAAAGAACGTTTTCTACTACGTATAACAAAGAAGTGCTCATCTTTGGTGTTGGCGTCTACAATCTAATAATATTGTGATGAAGAAAATTTATTGAATGGATTCCAAAATCAAATCATGACGCAATGTTTATTAATGCTGTGGACGCTTTGAGAGATTGAGCTCGGTACCCGCCATGGTAGCGCTTTCAAGAATTCTGGGCGCGGAGGCTATGACCACAACCCAAGTGAGCTCAGCCTTGTCCATTGTTAGGAAGGTCGTGATCCACGTTGTGATCTATTTGTCGATTGGTGTGGGGATTTATTCTGGTAGGTTTCGGCTTTACCAAGATTTCGCTTAGCGACGATTCGTAAAAGATACCCGAGAAAAGTCACATGTCCCTCATTAGGAGTCTTTTCTTAGGAGCTTTTGTCTACTGATAGATAAACTTAATTCAAAGTCATGAAGCTCTCTAAACAACAAATATCTCACGAGTAGTTGTGCACTTCTGAAAAGAAGCATGCATTGTACAGAGGATGGCATCCAAGGAGTGACTGCTCACTACAAGCAATCTCATTTCGCTGATCCAAATAATGTGATTAACACTTCCAAATCTCTGGAACGATCAAGTTCAAATCCAGAGGGATATGTCAGTGGTCATAGGTAAATAAATTTATAATTTTATA